>JAOYSI010007846.1:0-11869 GCA_025775065.1 Hiodon alosoides | reverse complement strand
CCTCTACATGCTTTGTAAGTGGGAAAACCTGCAAAATTGGCAGTGTATCAAATACTTGTTCTCCCCACTGTATATTCCATTTACAGCTTAGTGCCTCTTTAGAAAACTGTTTTTTGAAAAACTAAATTTACGGTCAGGGTTTATCCCAATTGGTTTTACAGAGTTTGCCCTTAGACCAAAGATTTCTGTCCTCTTTATGGTTTAAACTAGAATGTAAATGACTCACAATTCTAGAAGCCGTCGTGGTCAGGATGTTCAGTGCAGATCGGAGGAGGGAGGCAGGTTCTCCCTTCGGTGGCCCTACAAAGCGGCTGGCACATGCGTTGCCACGCGGGTGGATATTAAGCCAGTCAAGAGAATCCCAGCCGACTGGGATTTCTGGTCCTCAGACGGAAACTCTGTGGATCACATTTCTGCATCATCTGGGGACACAGTGACACAGTCTATAAGATCACTCCCGAGTCTTAACGGAGACTCGACATGCACTTGCTGCATGTGCAGCCATTAAAACAGAAAACTACATGTCTTTAGTTTCTTTGGAATTAACTTTGCTTTGATTGTAATTGTTTGTTACTATAAGAATAGTTATGGACTCAAATTGTCTACAGCTGACCATAGAGTTTAAATGAATAGTTTCTTGAAAATTAATTTCAGCATTCTCGAGAAAGTCAAGTATTACGTATTAGATCATGAATGAGTTGTATGCAGGAAAAAAATAGCAGATGTATGTTTACTACGGTTTTACTCCGTTTCCTCAGGTCAATAATGGTGCCAAAATTGTATCGGAAAAGTGAATGGGTAATAATAGTGTGGGTTCTGGCAGTCAGCAGGAGAGAATTAACAGCCTGTAACAATCAGCCTATTATCTGCTTCTTAAAGGATTTTTGTGTTTTGGACAATAGGGGGTACTTAGAGGGAAAGTGGTCAGGACAATTTGCAACGTATTTTTTTGTTTTTGTTTTTTGAGAACCTTGTTTGGCATTTAGTCTGATGGTTGCGATAGTGGTTATTTCGTTTTTTACTCTGGTTAATTCATTTTTTACTCTGGTTATTTTTCGCTTTTACTCTGATTAATTAGTTTTTTTGGGTCGGTGTTTTGTTGTTTTCCACCCAAGCTGGTGCAAGCAGACCACACCCAGTGTTTTTTTTTAACATCAGCAAAGTTATGTTAATGATTGTGTCACTGACTGTGAGCTCCTGAGGAAAGGGATTACTGATAATACCCAGCGGTTGCACTGCAGAAGCAAGACGTTGGTGAATCGAGACCATAAAAATGCCGGAGGCTCCAAAAATACTACCTACGTGCAGAGAAGCTTATACAGCCATCTGTAGATTTTATGTACCTCTAAAAGTCTGTTGTACTCCACCAAGTCCAAAATAGAAAGTGATTGCAAATGCAGTTTTGTATTATGAGCCAGAACTGTGTCAGTGCTATAATACTGGAGTTATGATAACAGCTCTGATCCATCCACAGAGTAGTATGGGCGTTGCAGGAAGTGTATGGTCCTGAGCTCTGAGGAGCACCGAGGAAAGGCAATAAGTTAGGACATGTAGTGCGATGTTGAGTCGCACAGGAGAGGGCAGAAAAAACAAACAAACCCAGATTAAGTGAGAGAGACAGAGAGCTCATCAGTGAAAGGAACCAGGCACACCGGCTGACGGGAAATTTAATGGGATGGAAGAATTATTTATAGTATAGAGGAATCCCCGGTCCCAGGCAAGCAGGACACTGTTCGCCCTGCTAGTGAAACTGAAACCCCACCCTTCAGACAGGGTCCCTTTTCTATTTTAAACAGGCTCCCCATGGGTGCGAGGGGCCTCAGTTACACTAGAGGCTAACCCGTTAACATGAGTGTCTGTGTTGAAAGTCACTGCCTTATTATGCTTTCTAAAGCAAGAGCTTTCATGGCACCAGCTTGCCTTGAGTAGGAACACCATGCAGGAAAGCACAGATGTAACAAGCTGGTTAGACACACTGGGTTTTTGAGAAAATGTTTGCTAGGCCATTTACTGAAATGGAAATATCGCATTTGACATGTGGAGTGATTGTAGCAGTCCTTCGATACTGTGCCCTTCACCGGTGGGATCACAGGTGTTAAATGCACAGGTTCTGCCATCCCCTAAAAAAAGCAGAACATTTGCTATTGCTGAACCTGGCCCAGTATGTGAGCTTCAGCCTATCTGGAACACTCATGGCCTGCAGAGAATTGCAGTGCCTGTAGGCCTATTGCCCAGAGCGACACTTAACGCAGCACCATATTCCATATTCTGGGGCTCCATCGCAGCCACACCAGTGTATACCAGCAATAGTCCTTAATGCGGTGCTGTAAAACCCAAATATTCCTTTGAAAAAATTTGGACTAGCCGAGATACAAACGTTTACGCTCGGTTCTCATGAATATGCTAAACCACAACGTTGCCAGCGGCCACCTAATACAGCAACCTTTTTCTGAGTCTCTGTGTCTTGCGCAGAAGAGCCCTGTCTATTAACGCCTACAATAGCCTTTTCTTAAATGATGAATCAGCCAATACAATATGCTGCATTTAACTACAATAAAGTATTCTGTAGACCAGCTGAGATGCTTACGTTTATTCTCGTTCCCCGCGGTTATAATAAAATCCCATCCCTCCTCCCTATGCAGTGAAGTATATCAAGGAGATGTCGGCCTACTTTAAAAACTCCGCCCCAGGGGCCCCCATGCCCTGGGACTCCCCACCAGCATCCCCTCAGAAGCCGGGAACGACCAACTCCCCGGCAGAGCTGAAGGAGGCCCGGACCATTCCTTTGAAAATGTGCCAGGTCGGCAAGAAGCAGTGCCCGCCTGATACAGAAAACAGGTAGGCCATTGTAGCCGGTGACACCGGTGTCAGGCTGAAATGTTCAAGAGGGGAAAATATGTGTTATATAAACGCACTTGTAGCAGGAGTTGTAAAAAGATCTGTCAAGTTTTTAAATGCTAAAAAGACGCCATAACCCAAAGCCTTCACAAAAGGTCTATTGTGTCCTTTTTTTTCATTTGTGAGGTAGTGAAACTAACCCCGGGATTCAGTGTCTGCCATAGTTGTTCTGTATTAGCTGTATTAGCTGTTATTTGTTTTACTCAATGCCTTGCATAAATAAACAAATAACTGGGGTGGTAAAATGCCACTGATGAGATAAAATACAATCCATGGCCAAGACAAGCCTTTGTATATAGATCTGCTATACTAATATGAGGCTACGCGCAATGTCGCTTTTTCTTTCATTCCTCAGATACTTTGAGGTCATTTCACCCGACAGAAAGTCTTCCCTGTTCCTGCGGGCAAAGGACCCTGCCGTGGCACAGTCGTGGTACAGCGCCATCCAGTCAGGCTCCAACGCCCTCCTTCCCGAAGTGAAGGAGGAGCTGAAAAGCATGCAGGGGGGTCAGGAGGTCAAACACATCGGCTGGCTGTCTGAACAGGTGAGCGCTGATGTGGACCCCGGCCCTTTCGGAGAACCCCGCGCACGGCCGGTACAGAAGAGAGCTTTACCCCCACCCGCACCATGAGAGGGTACAGAGTTAACTGAGACTCTGCACCTTGGGTATGCCGAGATACGCTGACCTTGATCAAGAAGCTGCTACTGGGGCCAACACCTGCCCCGCATCTTACTAATGCCCTGTCTTCATATGCCTTCATATGCCCCCTTGTTGAGGAGAACGGATCTAAATCTTAATTTTCCTTGAAGGCTTTGTTCCTGAAGGAGTGCCAGTAGACATCTTATTAAAAACAGTTGACAACCCTGGCTCAGTGACAGCAAATCGTAGTTTAGTGGGAAGATGAAAAGTGGGCACTAAAATCACAGGCTGGCTTTTGGAAAAACAGCCCTGCGCAGGTCACAAAGGAGGGCTGTGGCCTCTATGGGGCTTCTTGCCGTGAACACTCTTCAGAATCCCCAGGGAGACGTTTGGCTGCATGCACAAACAAAGCTCACACACCAGGGCATACTCTCGGGTCATGAAGCAAAACAGGGAGGACAACTGGGAACAAAAGGCATGTGGGTCGCCTTTAAACGGGGAAAATACCGCCGTTCAGGCCCCCAAATATTCCCCGCCATAGAAGCAGCAGGAGGGGCTGGGTTGTTTTGTCGAGGCACAGAGCAGAGACGAGGAGAGTACGCATATGAAAATGGAGACCGAGTTTTGCCCCTGTGACATTTAAAGCCAGCTCTGACTGTTCACAGCCCAGTGTGGCGACATGGAAACGGGCAGCCAGCTGCACCGCAAACATTGAATAGTGTAGCCGCGCTTGGGCAAAATCACCGGCATTCTCACCTGGCAACCACCAAAAAAAAATTAATCAAAGTAAATACTAGAGATAAGCCATTTGATGGTGAAATACCATCACTAATACACCCTTTTAATCTTTCAAAGCCTCCTAGCCTTGAATAACTTACCTGTCCTTAATTCTTTGATGTTATAAAATGTATAAAATGATTGTTCATTAACTTTGTCACTAACAGTACATAAGTATTATTATTTAAAATTGCTCTTGGTAAGGGCTTCTGGAAAAGATAAAATATGGGACTTTAATATTACCAGTACGTGTGTGTATGTGCGTGTGCATGCATCGAACAGAGAGAGAGACTCACTTTATGTGTTCGGTCTGCTTCAGCCTGCCCAAGGCATAGAGAAGCCCGTCTTGGCTCTGCTGACCGAGAGAGACCTGGCCTTCTATCACTCGCTGCCGGACAGCAAGGAGGCCCTCCACACCCCCGAACGCACTCACCCCCTGATCACCACTAGGTAGGTCATTCCTGTACACGGGTTCTTACACACTGGAATAAGCCTGGTGTTCTCAAGCACACTCTAATTTCTGTCTGTATGAAATATGTGTCACTTAACTACCAAATTAAGCAGTTGAATATGATTAAGTGGACACAAATAAATCAATTTGAATTCCTCTCTCTCTCTCTCTCTCTGACTCTGCCTGTTATCATAAGACTGGTTCATTCAGGCCCAGGGAAAAGCTCCCCAGTCCTGGACTCGGAGCTCTCCTTTGCCCTTCGCTGTGGAACCAGACAAGGGGTGGAGACCCATGTGTACCGAGTGGACTCGGCCAAGGAGCTGTCCGCTTGGACGCACATGCTGGTGGACGGCTGTTATGGAGCGGCAGAGCTAATTCAAGAGGTCACCACGGGTGAGGGGATACCCGGTTAAATTAATTAAACATACAGGAGCTGGTCGACCACAACCGACGTCCTATAGCGCAACATGGAATGAATGCTTATAGTGCCCTCTGATGTTAACTTCTGCACATTGCAGTGTCCCCTCCCAGCACTGTGAATTGAGTTTTTCTTTTATACTTCTCCACAAATTCCATGGGTACTCTAACAGGCCAGAACTCGCTTACCACAAATAAACTGTGCAAAGGAGTGAGATCGAACTTGATAAGATTTGATCCTGGAGGGGAAGTGTTGTGTGATTCCTTCAGCCTTACCCCTCCTCTCCCTAGCCTGTAACTGGAATGGGAAGGAGTGCAGTCTGGGAGTCCACATCGATGAAGGCTTCACCCTGTTCACAGAAGAACCCGGCCGGGGGAAGACCATCCTTCTACAGAGGCCCTTTGAGAAGCTGCGCATGTCCTCTGACGATGGTGTGCGCATGATGTATCTGGACTTCGGGGGGCCGGAATCAGAGCTTGTGAGTGTCCAGTACTTTCACTTTCAGTTATTTTTATCCCATAATATAAGTATACTCTACTTTTTTCTTTTTATTTTGGTATAAAAAAAAAATGTGACATTGATCATTTTTTAAAAACAGTCAGACATAAATCAGTAAATACGTATGGATAAGGGCCATGTTCTTTTTGATCAGGTCGAACCCGTAATCATTTAAAAAAATGTTTATAGTTTAAGCAGATTTATACCTATAGCTCTCCATTTAAGCATTCATCCAAAAATATTTCTGTTCTTCTTACCATTTATTACTGCAGCAACTGGACCTCCACTCCTGCCCCAAAACAATTGTGTTCATCATCCACTCCTTCTTATCTGCAAAGGTCAAACGCCTTGGCCTGTTGGCATAACGACTGCAACTGTAGTCTCCGGTGTGGGGAACTGCATTCGCGGCTAGCTGTGACTCTGGAGAATTCAGAAACTGAAAACTGGAAAAAAGTTGCGTTTCCCCCTGTGTCTGTTTGGGCATCTACTTCCAAAACAAAACCTTGTCAGGCTGTTGCCCGTCTACAGTCTTGCCCGTTTATCGTAGCGTAGCGTGTCAAACACCAGTGTGAGGATCTACCACACCGAACCCCACCCTGTGGCACCATGTTGAGACCTTCCATATTGAGTCCTGCCACTTTCAGCCAAAAACACAAGTCTAGTTGTATAACAATTATTTGAGTCAGATTGGATTAATTATAAATCTCATAATTATCATTTCACACATTCTTAATTCCAAACCTTTTAGTCCAGCAAGGCCTTTAAATGACAGACAATACACACTAGCCAAGTACTTTAAACCAAGTACCCTGAATCATTTTCTTGTAATCTATAGTTTGGCTACTGATTTTAAGCCGAAGAATGTTTTTACTGTGGAACTAAAAAGTATTTTTTCTTGTTGCAACATAACTCAATATCAATTGCAGTAAAAGGACTATTGCGTACCAGATTACATCACACCAGAAATTTGCAGTCTTGGTCTCCTTTCAATACCGTATTTGAATATTATTATGGCATTCTGAGTATTATACATACATATGAGTCTATATGCATTCATCCATACGTATTGTCCTTGCTTTCATAACAAAAAAATATCCTCAGATAGCTAACCTCGTTATGCTTTTGTAAAATGCAATGTAAGATTCATGTAACTTTGGTCTCCCAAGTAGTTTTTTTGTGCCGAGTTAATTTTGCTACTAAAAACAAGATGTCAGCACACTTCTCTCCTTTGGTCAGTCAGTACCTTATAAAGGCAAAAAGACTTTTTGTTTGCTTAAGATGAAAATCTGGTCTATATATTCATTCAAAGGCGGAGAAATTGTGAATTATTTTGGCTCAGAAATCTTATATGGCTGTAAAGGCCTTTCTTCCAGCCCAAGGAGTCATGTGATATGTAAAACTTTTGTAATGGTTGGTTTTCTTATGATTTACTTTTACTTGTTATTTATGTTTAGCTACAGAAACTGACGGCCTCTCTCCTTAAAAACTGACATTGAAATGCCTTGATTTATAAACCCAGCCCCTGAATGAAAAGCAATCAACACTCTTATAATTACACTCTAGATTTAGCTTGTATTGACAACTAAACTTTTAATAAGCTATTTCTATACAGTGTTAAAAGCTATATGAATATATATTTAAACAACCTGTCATTGTATATTCTAATTTAAAACAAAGTGTGCCTTGCAAGGTTGATTGTATATAAAAGTGTAATAAACTTTGATTGAACTTTTATTGTGTCGTTTTTTATTTTTAATGTTTTCTTACAAGTTCTCCGGCAAGTCATGTGGTTCTAAAGTTGACAGTTGAGGCGCTAATGTTTGGCCTAATGCAAATTCCATGGTAACCTCTCTGACTCCTAATTCCCGTTGACACAAAGACAATATCAAACCACCAGAGAGAGGACTAGCAGAAATAAGACGGTTTCCTACAGGTTTCTACAAGTAGACGTAATGGAATGTTCACCTGTCGCCAATAAGCAGGTTAACACTTACTTGCTGGTTTGCATTCATATGCTCAGAAACGTAATTTATTGTGGCTTAACTTGAATTTAATGCTGCACATTGATGGCTGAGTCACATGAGAACCACATTCCAGTACTCTGAAGGCACCTGAAGAACATTTCAAACTGTCACTTCTACTTACTGCTGCATTACTCAAGTTGTTAAATGTTTGGTAGTTTTTGATGGCAATAACAGTATTCACAACCATTATTCATAATATAAAAAATACAAATAACTAACATTTGTCATTTCTGCAGTGGTGTATGCAACACCTGATAACCGCTTCAGAGTAGCACTTATCATTTTACAACCAGTGAAGAAATGGTATGTATTTTTTTAACACTTTTTTTACACCTTGTATTTCACAGACTTTCCACCAGAGAGTGCTGTGCCAGCAATCAATGTGTGACTCAACCAGACGCACGCACACACACACACGCCCTCGCGCGCGAACACGACCACGCAGAGGCTGTCTCACCTTAAAGATGAGAGTCGCGTCAGATGGGACCCTCCTGAAGACTGACAGCTGAAAGATGAGCTATTGCCGAGGCTGCTGAATTATCCGCCGCACTGCCAGGACTGCCCGACAGTCGCTAAGCACAGGGCTGCCCGAGGGAAAATCCGCCGTCTCCCTACCCATACACCGCCGTCCAGCCAGTGCGTGCGTGTGTGTGTACATCTGCGTGCGAGCGAGTGCGCAAGCGGCAGGCAGTGGGGCAGGAGCCAGCGCTGGAGGAGGAGGAGGAGGAGGAGGAGACCCCGAGGGGACACGCAGATAACATGGCGGAGCTTAAATCCCGGAGCAGGGAGAGCGTGAACAAGGAAGCAGAGGAGCAGGAGAAGATGGAGGGTAGGTACTGTGCGGCTGGGCTGGGGGCTGCAGGGGCTGCAGGGGCTGCAGGGGCTTCTCCACGCTGGCCGCTGCGATGGAGGGGAGAGGCGCTCTCATGACCGTGGCCTTGCATCTATGTGCAGTGCTATATTCAGGTAAACAGCAACTGGATTTCTCCTCAAGGCTCTTAAACATTGTTTGCACTGGCAGAACTGTATTGAAGAGGTAGATTTTGAGTGGGTCATCTTTGTGAAAACAGTGAAGGAGAGTATGGAGGAGGTTTCAGCACAAGCTTCGGGTACATGCCACATAGCTGTTTACACACAAGATGCAAGCAGACACACACGCAGAGGGTTAACAGACATGAACAGAGCGGGACCACATTTAATTATTTTCATAATTTTTCATAACATTATTACTTATCAGTGTTATGCAGGCAGCGGGCTGAGTGCATTAATGCATAATTACAGAGAATGAATAAATTACAATTAAAACCAGTGTTTGGGCACATGTGTAGAAATGTGAGTAAACCTAGAGCTCTACTAAGGTTATTAAAGAAGCTGTAGTGGTCTGTTTTCTGTGGTTCTTCAGGGAGCTAGCAGAGAAAGAGGGTCATTTGCACGCCAATTACTTTTTTCCTTAATATTTTACCATATTGGAAGGCTACTTAAGGTCTTAAATTCTGGGCTTTCCATTGAATGTGCTGTAAATGTTACAGCACCTTGTTTGTCTTTGTTCAGTTTAGAAATAAGCTGAAAAGCGGATTTGTCAATTGTTCATAATCGTGTCATTGACTTAAAAAAAACAAACAGCGCCTTGTTAAGCATATAGTTTTATAGTGCTTAAAAAATACCCTGTTCTAGTTTTTCTGTAGGGTTTGAATAGATGTGATAATTATACGCACTAACAGTTTGGTTCACTCTAAACTCTTTGTTCCACTGAAGCAGTGGCAACAGAAAACAGTCCCAAAGAGGAGAGCCCCCCAGCGGCAGAGAAGAACAAAATTGAGCTGAAAAGGAGTATCACCTTGTTCAACGGCGTGGGCATGATCATCGGCACCATCATTGGGTCAGGCATCTTCATTACTCCCACGGGGGTGGTGAAGGAGGCGGGCTCGGCAGGCCTGTCACTCATCATCTGGGCCGTGTGCGGGATTGTCTCCACCATGGGCGCCCTGTGCTACGCCGAGTTGGGCACCACAATCACCAAGTCAGGGGGGGACTACACCTACATCCTGGAGGTGTACGGGGACCTGGTGGCCTTCCTCAAGCTGTGGGTGGAGATGCTCATCATACGTCCTTCCTCGCAGTACGTCGTCTCACTGGTCTTCGCCACTTACCTCCTCAAACCGCTCTACCCAGACTGCAGTGTGCCAGACACGGCCGCCAAACTCATTGCCTGTCTCTGCCTGAGTGAGTAGAACATACTACAACTTATTTCTGGGTTTCAGATCTGCCTGGCAATCAAGCACCATTTCCATAAAGCCCCTACCGAACCTACCGACACCGCACTTTGCACTGTGGAATGGGAAAATGCAACCGCAAGCAGAAACGGATGATCGTAAATCAGGAAATGTGCATTTACCTTACTGATGCTTTTCAACGGTTCCCAGGTTATGCTCTTCGCTCACTGCAAATTTCAAAGCGAATTCCCCGAATCACCACCTTGTGCCTCCTCTCTTACAGCCTTGCTAACGTTTGTGAACTGCATCAGTGTCAAGGCCGCGACCAAGGTCCAGGATGTCTTCACTGCATCCAAGCTCATCGCTCTCATTATCATCATTGTCTTCGGCTTCCTTCAGATAATTCGAGGTATGGTCCAGCTTGGAGTTGCCAAACTCACACCCAATTTTAGGTATGATGTCTGCACATTGAATATTGTGGCATATATGTATACACATTAGCCTTGCTATTTCAGATGCTTGTCCTCGGTTACATTTAAATATGATTTTCTTATCTTGGTTTGGATAACTTGAGTAGCCATTTTCTCTGGGCATGCCATTGTCCAAGGGCAGAGATAATACATATAAACGTTAAGGTGATGTTTCAATACATTCATTGGATAATTCATTTTGATTACATTTGGTTTAACAATGGGTACTTCAGTCTGCTTGTGCAGCTCCACAAAACATAGGTAAGGTTATTTTTTAACATTTACCTTCCATCTTACAGAAACTCAATGGCTCAATACAAAACAGTAATCTGGTGTCCGTATAACACCCATGGCCTATAGGTAATACTGAATTAGGTGCTTCATGCATTTTCTCTCATCTCCAACAATGTAGCAGAGCAACACGCAGTTACCCTAAAGCAATTTAGAAAATTATTGTATTGTAATAAACCTGGTAACCCCATACAAAAACAAACAAAAAAACATACAAGATGTCAATAACAGTGATTCAAATATTTTGGAAATTTTCAAGGCTGGTTAAAAAAATACAGAATGTATAACTGGTGAATATGACAGCTTCGCTTAAACCTAAGAACAATATAAAGCGGAAATTAGAAGATTTATCACGATATTAATTGCGGATAAGGAGAAACCGTATCAAATTCGCTCACTACGCACGGGGGTTACCATAGAAACTAGGCGGCATGAGCGTCAGACGCTACGGCGTTCAATTTAGATCCTACTCGTGAAAGGAAATGAGTATATCTATTTTTGTATTTTTAAACGGGCATTTTTATTTATTTAAATTAAAACAGTGGTATTTTGTTTGCCATTAAGGCGAATACAGTGCCCTGGTTTAGACCCAGACTCGTTTATTTGTAGAGTTTTAAATAATATTATAAATTTGTTAAAATGGATAACTCACGCTGAAACAAGGGGCATACTATCCAACAACAAAAAAATAATAATTAAATTTTCGTCATCATAATACATTCAGCACAGAAGGGCTCCGACTATTAAATGCTCCACGTCATTCTTTATTTTCTATTGATCGTTTTTTGCCACTTGTTTAATCTCAGTAACAAACAGATGTAAAAGAAGGAGTTCCGAATTTCCTCTGAATTGTTTCTGGTAGTTTTTATTTATTTAATTTAGTCCATTTTTGATAGCTGAGTTATACATAATTAATCAAATATAATTAATAATTATAATTTAAAATTTAATAATTATAAATAATTAAAATTCTAGAAACATAATACCTTGCCAGTTTAGTGCGAGCATCATCACGAGCTCACGATTTTCGGAGATATGAGTCCTTATATGAGTAGTTTAGTCATTGATAGGATAACAGCGTTAACGTCGGACTGACCGCAATAGACTGGAACCAACGTTATAATGCATAGGTCTTACACTATTTCCTATATACTATATATAAATATATATATACTATATACTATTATA
>JAOYSI010007844.1:0-11870 GCA_025775065.1 Hiodon alosoides | reverse complement strand
AATATATGGAGTGTGGGGTACTGTTGTCGAAAGCCGGTATTTTGGACTTTGCACAGTGTCTACCCGTTCCGTTTTTGGCGCAGCAGGACTACAATTCCCAAGAGGTGCGGGATGTACTGGAAGCCATTTTAGATATACTTCGTAAATGGGTAGTGGATTTTACAGCTCGCCTCAATTAACAAGATTGGGAGCCTTTAAAATGGGCAGGGTCAACCGGTTAATTGAGGGGAGTTAGAGAGGGACCTTGGACCTCGGACCTCGGACCTCGGACCTCACTCTTAAGCCCCCAATTGCTAAATTGGATCAATTATTATTATTATTTTCAGTAATTAGGGAGAGAGTGAACATCTTTAGGATCATGGCAGTCTAGGAACAGGGTTGCTGGTTCCTGACCTATAGTTAGGAAACAAATGAATGAGGGGTACTCAAGCCTGGTCTTTGCTAGCTGAAATGTATGCAGCTATTTCTTCCACCTTGCCTCATTATTTTGAGCTCACCTGGCACAAATCGCATGCTAACTTGAAAACCATAGACACTGTGGCCCACGAGGACCAGGATTGAGTACCCCTGATATATATATGTTGCTGTTTCCACTCAACGCTTGGCTTTTCTTCCCCCCCATTCAAAATGAACTGAATTATTCAACAAGCTATAAATACAGTGTATGTGTTACCGGCAATGCTGTTATTGGTGAAGTAGTATGCTGTTGTGTTTCCTTTTGCTCCTCTCTCCTGAGTAAATCTCTCACAGTGTGCCTGTTTTGACTGCAGTCACAGCTAATATAATGAGGAATGGACTAATGACCAATAAAAGACTTGGCTTCCTGGAAGAGTCCAGGGTTCATTCGCCTGTTGATGGACGAGAAGGGGTTTAGAGAAAAACAAAGAAAGCTGTTGCCGCAGTCAGACCCGATGGCTCATATCCTGCTTTATTGTACTGTGTAGTCTTTGTTTGTGCTCTAAGTTTTTTATTGGGCGAAGTGGGAGGGATAAGTGGATGAACGGCCAATTAGAGCAGTAGTGGTCTTCCGGGGCTAATAGTAGAGCTTGGAACGACTTAACAATTTGAATGGTGGGCATTGGGGCATGTCAATAGTTCTTCTGTTGCAAAACCAAATTTTTTTTTACATTTCAAATAAATATTTTATAGTTAGAAGGCCTTTCAGGTTGTTGGTGCTAGCAAACACATGCACGCTGTATTCAAAGTGTCGCGCATTAAGCCAAATATATCTGTGATAAAAAGATAGGATTTAAATCTTCAGAAACCATATAGGCGGGCAGTGTACCATGCATTGGTAAACAGATGTTGTTTGAACAACCGCTCAGAGAGGTGAATAAACATTGACCCCTGCGTCTGATAGCTGCTTGAGTTCTTGTTTTCTTTTGGTTCTTCTCCTACTTGACGAGAGTTTTACATTTGATGGGATGAGCACTGCATATAGGGGCATAGCTCCGCTAAAGCGATTGAGCTTGGTCTATGGTAGTGCCAAAGCCTGATGCTGCTTTCTGACCGTAGAGCGACAGAATTGTCACATGACAGGAGCAAGCCGGCTTATGGCCATGGCGCCCAACAAGGCTGTTTTCTCTCTGCCATCTGCTCCCTGCTTGGATCTGTAGGTGGGGGGAGCTGATTTTGACAGCTCCTCCCTTTTGCCTGGCTCAAAGAATCACATCTGCTCTGGCTGATGTAGCAGCGGCCGCATAGCCTAGCCAGACCAGTGCGATTAGCTTCTTCACCCCAACTTGCTGGTGGTTTCCGAGTGCCCCTCCCCCCACGTCTGCCTGGAGCTGCAGCGCAGAGGGGACTCTCTGGGTAGCATGTGATGAAGCCCCGCCACACAAGGGCGAGTCACGTCGTGTTGGGGGGCTGAGCTAGCCACCTTTGCTACATTTGCATAATGACCTCAATCTCGTTTCTCACACTCGATATGGTAATGATGTTCCCATAACCCAAGGCAATTGCAGGTAATCTGTTATTATGATAGATACATGCAAATAAAAGAAAGGGCTTTAGTTATTGTGGGATGGCAGCACCATGTTTCATTTTATCCCATAGCAATTCATATAACTTGAGGCCCATCTATTATCCCAGGAAATGTGACAGCTTGTGTATGAACTGGATTTAGTTTTCGCATCCCTCACTGTATCCTCCAGTTTAATAATTTATTGTGCTGTGCCTGCCGTTTTAGCCAGCTACGGGGCATCTGTGCGAGAGAAGTGAGATAAACTGCACTTTACAGTAACCTTTACTTTTGACGCCATTCTGTTTGGGCAGTGATGCGTTAATCTTCATATTTAAGTTGTAGATAAAAGGTAACGTAGGTAATGTGTGGAACAACTCGGTCTGTCTTTCGCCCAGTGTGCACACTCAGCTGGTCGGGCAGTCACAGGCAGGCCTGCCAGCGAGCTCCTTGCTGCAACACATGAGCTGCCATGTGCTGTTTCCAGGACAAATGTACACTTTAGCTTGGCTTTTAGTCTCGATCCGCGCAGAGCACTGAGTGTTATAGGAAAATAATGGCACTGAAGCAGCCTTACTCAACTCACAGGCTTCCGCCGTGCGCTTTGGCACCAACTGCGTGTCGGCCCGCACATTTTTTCAGGACAAAGGAGACAAAAGGAGTCTGGCCCAAAAAGCAAAGCACAGCCGACTAGAAAGCAGTTTACTGAAAAGGCGCCGAGTTCCTATTGGCTGCCTGTCGTTGCTACCTACTGCACTTTCAAAGCGTTTTGAAGCCGGAGCGAGGCTCCCACAGATTGACGAGCCCCAACTCCGCACAGCATAAAAGGCGTGTTATTTTTAGAAGGCTAGGGACACAGTGCAAGAGACGCCAACAGCAAGTCGCCCCATTAGCAAGGGTTCTTTATTTGCCAGCAGGAACTTACAAAAGCCAGAGGATGGACATTTTTTTATTTTTTTGTTGCTGTTGCCTAGACCACATGACCATCACTGCTCCATTTCAGCAGTTCACCCCTGTTGTAGCCCTTTGACAGTAATGTAGAAAGATCAGGAAGGTCCCAGGGTCAATGTTTGCTGTTCACACATGAATAATGAATGGCTCTCTTTTTCATAGGATGTGTTAAGCTAAACCATACCCATTTAGTGAAATTAGCCTTACCTGATTAGTGCCTATCACTTTGGCACTGCAACAGCACTGGAAACCTGAGAGCCCTACCTCTTTATTTATTTTTTCTCGATGAAAGCTTTACAGTGTTAGAGCCAAGTGGATGATAGGGATCATATGACTGTCATTATCCTGAAATGCTTTTAGTCTCGATCCGCGCAGAGCAATTATTCACTTTGCTTTTTATCCCTGAAGTCTTCTGCTGTGCATTGAATACCTTCTGCCTTCCACTAGCTCTGTCTCTTCTTGCCCACCATTAGAGCTCCTAGCAGGGACGCTTTCTATTAGTTACTTTCTAATCTAAAAAAAAAATCGGTTCACATTGAAAATCTGTCCTGAACATGAACATTTTCTTATGGTTCTGAAGACGTATGGACAAGTAATAATGCGTACTTGGTACGAGAAATGATCCAAGAGTGTAACCATGCCCAGGCATTTATTGTCCGCTTAGATCCTTTTTAAAAATACCTGAATCCTTTGTAGAGGGAAACTGAGTAGTGACCATTGCTTTTGTTGAAGACAAGAGGCTCCAGTGCTCTATGCAGACACTAAAAATAGTCACTGGAGAGGCGGAATGAAGAGAGGCAGAATGAAGCTGGTGCAGCCTCCGTGAGAGGCTGGGAGATGCTGGGTGGTGTACACAGTCTAGTGTTTGCAGAAAAACAAAATTGTTAATAGTGTGAATTTTAATATCCATATTCTAAAAACAGAAAGTGTGCTTTGATGGTATTGCCAAAAACATAGCTACTACTACATATTTGCTAGTTAGAACTTTTTTATTATAGCTGGAAAGGTCTCTTAGCTAGCTATAACAACGGAATATGCTAACCACTCAATTTGCTAGCCTTGAGGGGACCCAGAATACAAACTTATTAAATAATTAAAACAAGGGTTAAATGTTAATGACTTAAAAGCCTCTTTTACTTCATTTGAAATGAAAATTTGAATGAAATGAAAATGAAATTTAAATTATTCCTCAAATTTATCAAATAAAGATTCAAACAATAACAACAAGGGGGGACAGAGCAGGGACTACCTTTTCAGTGTCCCTAGATTAACTCAGGGTTAATGTATAATAACTCAGGGTTATATACTATATAATATGTAACTATAGTGTCCTCCTCGGGATTAAAACCAGTAACCCCCTGGTTACTAGCCTGAGTAATTCTACATTTCTGCTTCTGCTTGATTCAGAATAAGAATATTTATTTTACCGTGACAAATGAGAATACATGGATAGGATTTATTTTACAAGATTGTAACTCCATCCTTCACAGCAGACTGGCAGCGCTGACGGAAACCGGAGGTTCCAGTCTTGCTTCATATTTTAGCTGTTTTGTAGCAGCAATTCAAGCTGCATTAACATATAGCGTTTATGAGTGTTGATATTTTATTTGGTCGGATTTTATTTATTTGGTGCGATACCTAACGGTTTCCTATAATTTCCCAAGAGTGAGTTCTGCAATTTAGCTAGACCAGTACCTGTCTTCAGATGTCGATGTGCTCTGTCACCTCTTAGAAGCAAGGCAAGTGATGGTTATCAAGCTAGAGTCAGCATCAGTGATGTGCTGTCATTGGCGCCAGTGATGCGCTGGTGTCAGTGATTCACTGGCATCAGCGTCAGTGTTGCGCTGGCGTTGCCGCCAGTGATACAGCGTTTGTTGAAGCGAATGAACCATGGACTGCTCCCAGTCCTTCCCAAGAGGAGTACTCGGCTTATTGCAGATTAGTGGGTCAAGATTCTCCGTTATCATATTGCTTGATTTATTGAGGGTTGCCATCCATGGGGGCTTTTGAAAGTGCAGTATATTAGCCAGCAACAGCTGTTGCCATGAACACTGTTCTCCAGGAAATGGAGAAAAGGTGCCAGGCCTGTGCAGCGAGAATGTTACGTAACGCACCCTTTGTTTAATGAACTCTTCCGAGCTGGGACAAATGCATACCTTTTTGGTGTTCTCCCTTCGCATGTCCATCTCTGTTTTTATAAACAGAATAATCAAATAGATGCTCCTTTAGTAATGAAATTATGTAAGTGACAGATTGAGCTATTTGAATTCAATGCTTTTATATCATACAACCTGAAACTGATTTTTAGGACTGACTTTTGACTAGAAAAAACAGAATACGCTTTTAAATGCTTTTTAAAAATAAAAATTGCACGCACATCGTTTAGGAGTTCATTGCACACAACTAAAAATCACAAGCCAACATGCATGCATCTATTGATTATAAACCTGTCTTTAGTATGAAATTGTGATTAGATTAGAAGGCTTTAACCTGGTAACAAGAGGTGTCATTTGTTTTATTCAAACTTACTTACTTAATTGTTTTCAATTACAGAAAATAATAATAATTATATATTATTTTAAAATAATAATAATAAAATTATTGTGCCTGAAAATTAAAATTCAGATGTTCTCAGAGCATCAACTTCAAAGCTGTGGAAAGAGGAATGTAAGATAAAACACAAATCAGAAACACAGGAACAATGGCGCTCGGCTACATTTGTAGGATTTCTTTTTTTGTAGCCAAGCCAGCTGGGAGGTTGCTTGGAGACACCTATCTTTGTTGTGAAAATTGAAATTGGTTGAGGAGGAGAGACTTGGATCTGGCACAAGTGACCTTGGAGCTCCGTGGCCTGGCGTTGGGAGTGGTCTTTGACTCCAGCACATGTGGCTTTGGAGCCCTGTACCCTGGCATTGGGAGTGGCTTTTGACTCCAGCACAAGTGGCCTTGGTGCCCTGTGCCCTGACGTTGGGCGTGGCCTTGGCTCTGGCACAAGTGGCCTTGGAGCCCTTTGCCCTGGCGTTGGGAGTGGTCTTTGACTCCAGCACAAGTGGCCTTGGAGCCCTGTGCCCTGGCGTTGGGAGTGGCCCTTGACTCCAGCATGAGTGGCCTTGGAGCCCCATGCCCTGGCGTTGGGAGTGGCCTTTGACTCCAGCACGAGTGGTCTTGGAGCTCTGTGCCCTGATGTTGGAAATGGCCTTTGACTTCAGCACAAGTGGCTTTGGAGCCCTGTGCCCTGGTGTTGGGAGTGGCCTTTGACTCCAGCACAAGTGGCCTTGGTGCCCTGTGTCCTGGCGTTGGGAGTGGCCTTGGTTGCGGCGCAAGTGGCCTTGGAGCCCTGTGCCCTGGCGTTTGGAGTGGCCTTGGCTCGGGCGCAATTGGCCTTGGAGCCCCATGCCCTGGCATTGCTCAGCTATTCCCCCGCCTCTGTCGCCTTCACTTTGTGCAGTGGTTCCTTTAAAACTGAGGGTAATCACGGAGATAAAAAACAAATGGCTGCTCGGGCACAGTTTTCCCAGGACCTCGTGGTCTTTGTACATCAGCTTTAATTAAAGGGTACTGATGGCTGCCTGCCAGGTCCCATCATTTTTTTGCCCATCTGCTTCTCTTTTTCATAGGATGTGTTAAGCTATGGAGGATGGAGAGCTGTGCAGAGGAAAGGCGTTGTTTGCCTTTTGGGACCTCTGGCTCAGGAATGCAGACACCTGTATTGAACGCCCTCTTTACCTGAAGACAGGATTATGCGGGATCGAAACAAACTGCAAATGCTTTTCTGGGGACATAACCTGCTTTTCTGGGGACATAGCATGTGTTTCTAGGGACATAACCCTCTTCAATTGCATGGTTGGAATACAGCTTTTAGAATACCTACAGTGTTAAATCTGGCATTGGCATCAGCGATGCGCTGGCATTGGCTTCAGTGATGCGCTGGCATTGGCTTCAGTGATGCGCTGGTGTCAGTGAAGCGCTGGTGTCAGTGATGCGCTACAGTACTTACAGTGTTTAATTGTCTGGAAGCTGAAAGTATAAATGGGCGGCTGGAACTTTTTGTTCTAAATGTTATTTGGCAACATGGACTGAGAAAAATCTGAAGGTCCAGAAGGTGGCGGCGAATGCAAAATATGTGTTGCCTACTCATCTACGATGGAGGTGCAGAATCACCCAGACATTAAGCGGCATGAATGGGAGACGGCAACATTTCCGCTCATATTTTCCTATTTAGAACTCCCACCAACAAGCATCTCTGGAAGCACGAATCTCTCAGCTCTGGTGTGAGCATAGCCACACGGATCAGGATGAGCATCTGTGAGACTGTCATGGGAATTGACTGGGTTGAGACCCTGTGCACAAGGTAGCGTAACTACAAGAGCGGGACACAAGGGGGGAAAAAAAAGTGCTTCCCTGGCCCATCGTATATATAATAGCATTGTTTAGGACAATGTGTTGTGGCCACACATGCTGACTGCAGTCACTGATGCAAGGCTAAATGTCAGCTAGCACTCAAATTGAGTCGGGTTTTTAAGAGGGCTTAAGAGGGTTTTTTTTCCGTTCATTTTTGTTTTTCCACTTTCTGGTACTTTTGTTATGTGGGTCAGATTTTTCTGAAATCAGCAGACATTTTAAACATTACATTGCAAATCGGTTTCTTCATATCACTCTATTTTAAAAAAAAGCATTTATCTCTAAAATCTATTATTTCGTTTTAAGATGGTAGCATCCATGATCAATTGTTCAATTGATCAATTCAATCAATAACGCATACAATAGACCACAGTTGACATTTGTTCATGGTCCATCTTTGATCTCGATCAGTATCAGCTATATGTAGCGTTTTCATTCAAATAGTATGTAATTATTCAAACGTGTTTGTCAGGAGGCGCTGTTGTTTTCAGTTATTAAAAGGTTGGCCGTTATTAGACCGTAGTGCCAATAAAAACAATTGAACGTTTTCAGTTCTTTGTGCCGCTGGCTCTCGTGTTCCTTCTTTGCTCGCACATTAACGCGTGAAAAAGTGTGAATTGATACATAAAAGGATTATGGAACAAATAGCTCCGGCAGCAACATTGGCGACATCATCTGGCATTTCAGCTTTCAAATCTCCCTTGCTTGATGCTTTTTTGAAAATGGATTCTTTAAGTCACATTCAACATGGAGAGATGACTAAAGTTGCTTATTTTTCAAATAAATAGTTCCATAAGTTGAAGCATTTACATGTAAAAAGAAATCTCTAGCCTTCCTGTGAAATAATATTGTATAAGTACAAAATGATCATAGTCGACAAGCTTGACTCGTGCATTGCTTATCAATATTCTCTCAATATGCAATAATAAGATGGAACATACACACATGCACACATTTTATACATACATTTAATGTATGTGAACCAGGAAGTCATGTCAATAATAATTTAACATGATAGGGATTTTGACCAGAGCAGAAAACGTGTCCTTGTTGCTGCCCTTCAGGGCTTGGTTAAAGTTTGGTGATTTCATCTTGAGAAACACAGAGAAATAGCCTCCCCATCTGTTACTCTCTCACTTTGTTTATCTGTCATTGTCTCTGTCATTGTCTCGTGCAGCCTCTGGGCCTAGTCTGAACTTACACAGAGCAATACAAGCTCTTTAGTGTTTCCTTAAAAGTCATTTCAATGACAAAAAAGTGATTGTCTCTATTAGAGATATTATAATGAGGGTATATAATTGACATGATCAATATTGAAAAGAAATTCCATTCGTGCTCGCAGTAGTTGTTTTTTTTTTCTTCTCACTTGGTCACTTTCCATTCAGTCTGTTATGAGTATGTTTGCAAATAGAAAACAGGGACATGTTAAAATGCTAATGCTACAGGGGTTTTCTCACAAGTGCATGCTGTCAACATTTATTACTGAGGCTAATTAATATGATTCGGTGCTTTTGGTATTAATTTGCCAATACAGCCTGGGATTTCTCAACTTCCACTATATGGACAAAAGTATTGGGACACCTACACATTACACCTACAGGAGCTTTTATGACATCCCATTCTAAATCCATAGGCATTAATATCAAGTTGGTCCCCCCTTTGCAACTATAACAGTTTCCACTCTTCTGGGAAGGCTTTCTACAAGATTTTGCAGTGTGTCTATTGGAATTTTTGCCCATTCTTTCAGAAGACCATTTGTAAGGTCAGACACTGATGTTGGACAAGAGGGCCTGGCTTGCAATCTCCGTTGTAGTTCATCCCAAAGGTGTTCGATAGGGTTGAGGTCAGGGCGCTGTGCGGACCAGTCAAGTTCTTCAACACCAAAATCATCCAAGCATGCCTTTATGGACCTTTCTTTGTGCACTGGGGCACAGTCATGCTGGAACAGAAAAGGGTGTTCTCCAAACTTTGTGGTGTTTCCACAAAGTTGGAAGCATAGAATGTTCCAAAATGTCTTGGTAACCTGAGGCATTAACATTTCCCTTCAGTGGAACTAAGGGCCCTAGGCCAACCCAAGAAAAACCAACCTATAGCATTATCCCTCCTCCACCAAACTTTACAGTTGGCACAATGCAGTCAGGCAGGAAACGTTCTCCTGGAATTCGCCAAACCCAGACTCATCCATCAGACCGCCAGATAGAGAAGCGTGATTCGTCACTCCACAGAACAGGTTTCCACTGCTCCAGAGTCCAGTGGTGGCGTGTTTTACACCACTCCTTCTGACGCTTGGCATTGTGCTTGGTAATGTAAGGCTTGCACACAGCTGCTCGACCATGGAAACCCATGCCCTGAAGCTCCTGGCGCACAGTTTTTGTGCTGATGTTAATGCCAGAGGAGGTTTTGGAAATCTACAGTTATTGAGTCAGCAGAGCGTTGGCGACTTTTATGCACTATGCACCTCAGCACTCGGTGACCCCGCTCTGTAACTTTACGCCGTCTGCCACTTCATGGCTGAGTTGCGGTGGTTCCTTAACGCTTACACTTTGCAATAATACCACTTACAGTTGATCGTGGAAAATCTAGGAGGGAAGAAATGACTTGTTGCAACGGTGGCATCTTATTACAGTACCACGCTCAAATTCAGTGAGCTCTTTAGAACGACCCATTCTTTCACAAATGTTTGTAAAGGCAGATCACATGGCTAGGTGCTTGATTTTATACACCTGTGGCAATGGGACAATCATAAAATAAACATATCATATGTATTTTACTGTTTTTTTCTTTGTTAGAAATATGTTAGAATTCTGTACATGATAGACCACTATTTTCAAAATCAGCAAAGCTATATTCAAGAAAGTCACATTTTAACACCGAAACAACTTTTACAACATTTAAATATATAGGCATGTTGAGGCCATAACCATCGCCATCTTTTCAAAAAATAAATTATACAGCGGTTCAAAATGCAAATCACACATGAGACAGGTGTGCAATCAGCGAGGCAATTCACTCAACCATATAGTTAACTGGATGTTAGAAAAATCTGCTTCAAATTGGCCTATTATTTTTAGTTTTGGTACCGCTGTGAATGTAACAGATTTAAGTTTAAAGGGGGTAAAAAAAACGCAAAAAGTATTGTAATTTGTAAATGCTCAAACGGTACTAGCCCCAGTACAGTGACACTTGCAATAGCACCGAGTATGAATGGCTGAAGCGCAATGGCACAACCCGCCGAAGTAACAGTGAGCAATTTCCAGCAAGGTCTCCAGCAATTGTGCAACCCCCCAACCCAGGTTTATCTCTTTCAGCCAAGATTTTGCGCGGAGCAAAAGGTCTTCGGGATGAATAAGACATTGGAGTTCAAATGAGTGGCAGACGTGTGTCGTGTGCATTGCCCACATGGTTTTCAGCACCATGTAATTCCCATTCAGAGTCGGTCACGACTTCGGCATCACCACACACAGACGTGTGGTTTTGAGGATTTCATCGGTGCACTTCCAACAGTGACTCACGCTTAAATCAAAGTGGCGGAGGATACATTAAAGTGCTGAAGGAACAGCTCATGGGATTGACATCCACTAATTGTGAAAGTGGTGTCACAAAAGATCATCAACCCTAAAGCAATCATTATGTGCACAATTTTAGTGACAGCAATTCGTTATTGCAGAATATTTTGCAATTAGCTAGAGGATGATGTAGGGATAGCTCAATTACTTTTTGTATCACTATCAATTCACTCTGTGTGCTTAGAGACCATGTCGCTCCGATTCAAGCCATGAAATTCACCAGGACAAGGGCAGTTAACCAACTGGTGTACACTGTAGGATATATGTTCAAGTGCAAACATAATGTTAGCAGCGACGTAATAAAGGTGTGAATGTGTGAATGAATGAGGTATGTGTGTTATCTATTATTCCAGCCTCAGCTCATTTATCATGTTTAATGAAGTGATACTCATGTCGAAGGTTTCTTGTACATAAAGCATTCCGTGACGATGATTCAGTTAATTAGAGTGAAAAACTCAAGGTGCAGAATGTACATGCTAAAGACATGGCTCTCACTTATCAGTATAGCCATATTGACTACAGTTCTGGGTTTGGAAGGTTCTGTTGGACCCGGAGACAGGTGAACCGTGTACATAAGCTTATTAATTTTTATATTTTAAAGTTAAAATTTCTTAAAATGTGGCCTATCGTATCTGATTATACTATGTTGGTATGTAGAACTATAGGTCAGTGGATTTCAGCCGTAAACTGCCGTGGAATGGAAGTGATATTCTGCTTTGGTGCTTCTGTGTGATGTGTGTGTGAGAGAGAGAGAGAGAGAGAGAGAGAGAGAGAGAGAGAGAGAGAGAGAGAGAGAGAGAGAGTATGTGTGTGTGTATGTGTGTGAGAGAGGGAGAGAGAGTATGTGTGTGTGTGTATGTGTGTGTGAGAGAGAGAGAGAGAGTATGTGTGTTTGTGTGTGTGTGTGTGAGAGAGAGAGAGAGAGAGTGTATGTGTGTGTTTGTGTGAGAGTGTGTGAGAGAGTTTGTGTATGTGTTTTTGTGTGTGTGTGT
>JAOYSI010007841.1:0-11875 GCA_025775065.1 Hiodon alosoides | reverse complement strand
TTTTTTATAATTTCATAAGGAAACATTTTTGCTAGATTACTGCATATTAATACATGCATTACTTTTGCTCTGAATTCTTTTGACAAAAACACCACAAGGGGGCAGTGCAATAGCTTCGTTGGCCTTGTGCCTGCCCAGCAAGATTGTAAATGAGCTGTGTGATTCAGTGAGAAATGTTAAGAGCAGGCTGTAGTTAAGTCCAGGATTGGATCTATCTGTTCTAAACTGCTTTGTGTTGTTCCCAAGTGTAAGGAGTAGGTTGAAAATGGTAAAATTACCTTGAGTCAATTCAGTTCATGCAGAATGCTATGCATACTTTCAACTGCTCCCTAATCAACTGGTCAACTGTTGGTTTGATATTGTGGTAAAAACTAGCAGCTCAAAACACGTGCCAATGTCTTTCCAAATGAAAAACAGTCTCTAAATTAAACCAAATGCCAAACAGTCTCTAAATTAAACCAAATGACAAACAGTCTCTAGATTAAACCAAATGCCAATAGAGAAAGAGTGCTCTCTTGTCATGGGGAATGGCAGGTTGTTTGTTTGTTTGCTTTTCCATCGTGCAACACAGCCACATCATAGTGTCATTTTGGACCGAAAGTCCAAAAAAAAAAGACAAAAAAAAAGACCAAAAAAAGCCTGTAACAAAATTCTGTTCTAAAAGCGTATTTGCTTGGACACCAGCTTAAAGAAAACATTTTTTTTTTTTTAAATAATGATAATTGCAACTTAATAAACTTACTCAAATTGCTTAATTAACATAAACCTAATTAATTCAAATTTTAACATGAATACTTGCTGCCAAACATTCTAGCTGTGTCCAGTAATTGTGTAACAAATAATAAAATGTATAACTATTTCATATTATCAAAATGAGAAGCTATATAACACAGCTTAAAATATTAAGAAATACATTGCACATTTTGAATGCGTTACATATTTGTAATGATAAATAATTTCATGCCTCCATGGATGGCCTGTGAATATGAAATTAAACATTTTAGATACATAAAACAAATAAAAATATGCTTAAAGTTATTAAAATATCCAGAATAAAATCAGTTAAAAATTAAAATGTTCATTCTTAATTCACTTGATGAAATATAAATCAAATATGTATTATAATTTATTTGTCCATTAAATTAAAAAAAATGATTTTTAATGTGCACATTAAAAATAATGTGTATACACAGTAAACCAGTAAAAATATAACATTATATAGTAAAAAAGGTGGAATAAACCTGGGATCCATGGAGCAAAAACCTTTTAAACATTTAAAATATCTTCTTAAGTTAAGAAGAACATTTTTTTTTTTAAATGACTACGTGTAAAACCGTCAAAAAACTAATTTATATAACAGACCGCATATGGTATGAGTGGTTAAAAAGATATATTATATTTCATAATCCTTAAAATATCCAAGATAAGTGTACTTCCCATGCAAAATGTATTCATGAGGAAAGTTATAGACATTCTGATGCAATGCGCGAGAGGGTAATGGGAATCTGAACTTCAGAAAGAAAATATCCAATCAAACGGCATGAAACTAGATGCATTACAGTTTTTTAATAAATCCATGAGACATTGATCAAAAACAAAAATTTGAAAATACAAATCTTCTTAGCCCCATCTATCCCTCATCAGCCATAGCTTTTGTCCTTCAGTTAGATGGCCGGCACTTTAAGAGGTACGACTCCAGAAATTGCAAATTGCTTCTGCGCCCGCTGGAATGGCACAGCATTAGAAACTTTTGCGCTAATTTTAATCCTTGCATTGACTGACAATGTTGTCAGACCTCAGGATGGGTTTATACAGTTATTACAAGCATTTCTCTGTCCATGGCACTTTGGATTATTCAAGATTATGTTGTAATCCCTTTAATCCTCATTGCATTAAGATTTCAGTCAAAATACCGAACAGTGAAGTATCACTCAGAGGCAATGAAATCTTAAGCATGTTATGAGATCGGGGAGCTGACTTCATTTTCCTGCTTATCAAGATTTATTCTTGAGGTAAAAGCCTGCATTGTCAATGAATGGAGCTCTAAAAAGCCTCATATCTATATATAATTATTTTACGATATGCAATTTCACAAGCCCCTCACTCACAGCCTCCACCTACCTCGAAATAAAAAAATAAACAACAAAAAGAAAAAGTTAAAATGCGAGGGTAAATTGGCACCACATGACCTTTTAGTAAACACAATACAATGTTGGTGTGTTGCAGTAAACCTAGGAAACCCTTCAGGGAAGTCATGTCATATACTCCTCTTGTCCCAGTGCTTTTGTCTGCACTCTCCCCCTGCGAGGTGGGGCAAGAACTCCTCCAGCACAAGTTCAATTCCGAGAAGCCACAGCCAAACTCATACCTCCTGTGCCGCGTCCCATTTTCGCACTGATTCCTACAAAGACAGCTTATGGTCGGATCTCTTTTTGCGTTTTCTGCGGCAGAACTTTTGGACACGCAGACCACCTGTGACCATTTAAAAGTACAGAGGGTTAAGCTGTCACACGGCCTGATGACTGCTGTGTCCTTTCTAGATACATCTGGTGGGAAAAAAAAACAATGTCAATTTTATAAAAATCAAACAGCATTGTAATATGTTATTTCTGCACCAGACATTGAAATGAACGCCACCGCGGGGCCCTGAGAGTATAATGTACGTAATAAAGACCATATCAAAGGCTCGCTGAACTGGTAAAAATAAGTGCAGTTCTACATGGGTCCTGTAGTATGGCCCTTCTCAGGCTTTTATTATAGTTTAAGCACAAAAGAAGAAATTAAGCGCATATTTGGCCCCGAGTTATGTCAGCTTTTTGGCAAATCTGTAACAGCAACTTCCCTTTCTGCAAGGAAGTCCTTAAAGCAGAACTGAGGGTTGCATCTCTGCTCTGCGATGTTGTACACGCTTAGACTTCATCTACTATCACATCTTTCTTGCCCTGAGTAGGACACACTATGCCAGGGCCAGATGAGATCCTCTGTTCCTCGCTGTTGTCTATGCTGCGGGCCGTGAGGGTTTTGCACGTTCACAAGAGCCGAATGAGTGAAGATGAGGTTTCGGAGGTCAGCACCAAGGACCACAAACTCCAGGCTGGTTAGTTTTTTTTTTAACCCTTTGTGTCCTCTTGAGTCTGCAACCTGACCTCACTTCCCCACCCGACACGCTCTCCACTTCCAAAACATCTGAATCCGAACCTCCCTGTCAATCGAGCTGTTGAGGACGCGTCCTGGTACAGCATGGCGGCTGTTTTATTCGAAACAAAAGTTGATTTGACTTTCCAGAGTCCTCATCTGTCCACCTTCGTTTCCTGATGTTGTGTTGTTGAACGTAGGATGAAAATGTATCAAAACGAGACAGGCTTTAGACCCAATGTACATAAAGTCAGTGCTGCCTCCAGCTGCAGCCACTGCCACGTTTAACAATCTCTTGGGCATTCAGCGAAAGATAATTGGATGGCCTCAAACAATGTCACACAGTACACCAAACCAGATTCAAACTTTGCCTTTCCGGAGTCATTTGCTCGCAATATTCATTTCTGAATATTTTAATCACTCCGCAAATGTACATTCCCTAAATCTGTTTACTTTTCTGGAGGCATTGAGTGATACTTGTAACGTTTTCTTTATTTATTTTACTTGTGGTTGTGGGGTTGTGGAGTTTTCTCTGTCACCGCTGTCACTGAAAAGTAGGTTACAGTTTGCTTTTAGGACATGTGACCCTCCACGACCCTGGCATGGCTCCTAGTTCCAGGACCCTACAGCGGGCAGGCGACCTCTCCTTGCGCATGACGGCACGGCCTTTAGGACACGACCGCTGGTCAAAGTGCAGGGGCAGCCTAGAGAGGCTTTCACAAAGTGGCATACTCAAACTCAGCCTCCCGTCTTCACGGTCATGGCATGTTTTTGCTCGGTCCGCGGTTCCTTCCTCTGTCCGGTGACGTCTGTCCTCTCCTTCCCAAGCTCTCTACACACGCCCCTGACAGAGATAAAATAGGTTTCTGTTTAGCCCCTGTGATGGCTCTGTTTGACTATATCCAGCCTGTTAAGAATCTGGTCTGATCAGTAAACTGGAATAGAGGGTCTGAATCAACCCTTTGATTAGAGACATAAACTCCACAGACACATATAACAATCACACACGAAACCGTTGTGCTCTGAAATATGCCCATAATTGGTCAAAACAGATAACGAGTCGCATTGTAAACTTCTCTTTCAACTGTAACCCAACGTTTCCTGTATGTATGTATGCCTCATGTCCTAAAACTGGAATGCACAGATGTCGATGATACGGCAAATGTAATAATATGTCTACAGTTTACGTGGGATACAGTACACATATGCCATTATACAAAAAATATTGTGTCCTTAGACATATACAACATGCTCTTGCCAGAGCTAAAGTCTATACGAGCGGTTCCAATGTTTTAAAAGGCTGACCCTCTGTTAGTAACAATGGCTGGTGAAATCACTCTCGAGTGATTCCCCACTTTAATACAGGGCCTCTGGAAGAGTATTTACTCTGACATTGCTGGACGCCCCTGACCTACCTCACTCCAGACCTGCACGGTGGTACAAGTAAACAGGAAGGGTCTATTGGATAAGTGCCACTTTCAAGAATTCACAAAGAACTGCATTTACTGAAGCCAGTGTGGTCTGGGACCAATCCCAAATACGAATATGAATTTACAATCCATAAAACAAAATGAAATATCCCAGAGGCAGTGTGATGTTTCACCTGTTTAAAGCTCAAAGTACTGAACCTGCTTATTTACCAATGCTCAACAATGCTTCACAAAAATCATCTTGCTAGATATTTGTTAAATCACAAAGGTTTTACTTCCTACCTGAGAAAGCATTGTTTCTGTTGTGTGATCAATGTGCACGCTGCAGAGATCGACAATCTCCTGCTGGCCTCCGGGATTCTAAAGAAGGGAGAAGAAATGAACCAAATCTCCATAACCTGAATTTTGCCGGGGGAAAAAATCATTTAGATTACGCTGTCGTAAATATTGAGAATGATAAAAGTAAACCATAGTGTGACAAATTGTCAGCCTTAAAAAGATGAATAAACAGAAAAGGCTAAAGGGCTCAAGAGTACTACATTTTCTTCTGCTTGCAATCACAAAAAGCAAAACAAAATCAGCTCAAAGAGGAAAAAAAGGTGGTTGGTGTCCTTGGATCTGTCTGAGAGCTGCTAATGTCAAATCAAATTTAATGCTTGCAATAAAAGAACGTGCATACAGCCTGATTTATTTCACTTCGTTATTAATCTTCTTTGAAAGTTTTGGAGGTTTTTATTTTATAAATTGTTTTCTAATAACCCAAGGCATGCATGGAGGATGTCATTTTTACAAATAATAAATCCTTTCTTCTGAGATTAGATGACGGAAAATAGCTCAACTATTCATTAGATGTTCTTTCTTTCTTTTTTTTCTTTTTTTCGGTAACATCAGCTCTTTGGATTATTGCTTCATAAACAGTATAAAAGCCATAGGCTGTCTCTTTAAAAGTGTGGAGCTGATCACGTAGCGAGCAGCCTGAGCATGGAGAAGGCGTGAAGGCATGCAATCTGCAGGGAAGCCACTTCTGAAACCATGTACAGTACCTCAGTGTGCTGAAAGACAGAACTACAGAACAAAGCCATGATTTTATCTTCTCCTTGTTCTTCAGAGGCAGTGTTTAAGCCCGTTGGAATGTGGTCTTACGGTTGGCTTTTCACGGTGGCTCTTAAAAGCATCCAAAAGACACCAATCAATATCGACGCCAGAGCACATCAATCCCAAAGACAAATCTGAACTGAATCCCACCAAAGTCTGCACCAAAATGGCCCATAAATAAAGACTTGATATGATGCTGAATAAAACCACATTGTGCTTTGTGCAGCTTGGAATGCTCATCAGGTGATTTAGAAGTGTGCTTGGACACCAGATTCACTGGGAGGTTGGAATAGATATTTTATGCTTGAATAAACAGGGAAGAGGTTGTAAAAACCCTTTTTTTTGCAAGATAAACTGTGCGTACATACACAACCGCTCAGCTGTTTTGTATCAGTGCTAAGTCCGCTAGCGTGCGGAACATTATTTATGTAAATACAATTTATTCTATCCCAAAAGTAAATACTGTCCACAATTTCAGAAAGGTAACAATTGAGATATTTGTTTGATTAAGCTGCTTTACTTTTGACTCAACTGGAAAAATAAAAACTCTTTTAAAGCCTCCATTCAAAATATTTACGTAATTTTCCTAGTGTAAACGTAAAAAAACAGACCCCCGAGTTAAAAATGGCCTTTGCCATTGTTTAAAGAATGTTCACACAGTTACGTACAAATTCGGTGTCAGTGACAGGTGACCGTACTTTCAGTTAAATCAATGCATAAATAAACAAATGAGATACAGCAGATGTTACAAACCAAAAAAAAAATAAAAAAATCAGTCAACCCTCAAAGAAATACCCTTCACAGAAGCATTCACACAGACTTATCATGACATTTGCCATTTTATGACCTTGTTTCTTAAAACTAAACTTTGTTTATTTTGTGACAGATTATTTCTTATTAACTATTAGCGCATAAATTATGTTGCATTTATATTTTTTGTATTTTTAAAATGTATTTGGTTGGCAGTGAAAATTGTCCGTGAGTTGCTGTGTTTGTCTCTATGTCTCCTGCCCTGTGATGGACTGTTCACAGGGTGAGCAGTGTCATGCGTCTGGTCTCGGAATTGGATAGGCGGTTAAATGCATTAATTAATGATCGTTTTATTTATTTCAAATCCAAGCATTGGCTTTTGATCCCGAGGTCATAACTCAAGATGCAAAAGAATGTGTACGGGGAATTTATATTTTAGCTAAGCGCCCCTTTAATGATCACAGCTGCCTGATTACGGAGAGGAAACGAGAGGAGCTAAACTTGGCTGAATAGAGTGCTAATTACAATGCTCAAAAATTATTTGCTGCAACAAAGTTCTGCAGCACAAAAACATGTTTCCTTTTCTTTTGGAGTCCACATGAATCTGTTTCTAATTTTAGCAATCATTTCGCAGGCTCGTCTGTACTAAATTTAATAAACACAGAGGACCTGAGGAAGACAATTTTATCTGCCGAAACCGATTCCTCTAAAATAGGTTCCTTAGCAAACCCGATGAGTGGATGCTCTCCTAAATGAATGTGGGCGGGTGACTTTAGCACAGTGCTGTTTTTCATCCTGCCCGCTCCTGGTAATGAACAAGGCTGAAAGTCCCTCAAAGCATGTGTCTTCTCGACCACTCACCAAGGCCCGATCCATTGGGGGAAGTCTTTGGTAATTGTCTCTGCTTCATTTAAACCGTGGCAAGCTCGTCGAAGAGGCCTCGATTTTTCGACAGGGCCGCAGAGATGAGCCAGGGGATTAAATTCATGCAGTCCACTCAAACTTCTACAAACACTCGTAAAAAAAAAAAAAAAATCCAGTGCATTTCGAAGGGATGATCTCAAATCCCCTATATCAAAGAGAGTTAATTTGCAGTTGCCAACATGTTAAAACAAGGATGCAGGGTAGTTTGATTTCTAACGTCTAAATATTATATCTAGTTATAGTTTATACTTAATGTGTACACTTGATTCCTAAATTTATAAACAAATTAAAAATGTAAAAAGGGTAAATATCTTGGTCAACACTTTTTAAAACACCATTGATTCTTATTCAATAGTTTTTAAACATGCAAAACCTGCATTTAAATAGTAATTGTAATTAAATATTGCAATATGTTTTTAAAATGACCTAATGGAATATACACAATTTAACAATGACTTTAGATGATAGACTGAGAGAACTTAAATCACTCCGCACTCCTTTTAAACCCTAAAACATGCACATAGCGTGGTTACTTGATTAATGATGAAAACAGTGTTAATTGAAAGGATCGTCAATAGACTATGTTGGAGCCATAATTTTCGAAGGCATTTCCGGTGGTTACCATATTAATAGCAAATAATTATAAATAGTTAATAAATAGTAGATAGTAAAAAGGGTGCATAAATAGAACATAAAATGTAAATGATAACCTTAGGCTAAAAAGATGGATTGCTCAAGGAGTCGTGGTGGGAGAAAATTTATTTTTGAAAGGAGAATCTCCTCATAAACACATCGTTAATGTAAAGTTCATCATTAATAGAAACAATAAGACCCTGTGGGAGGCAGTTAGCCAGGCTTCTCACACATTCAGGTTTAGCTTTTGTTTGCTTCATTGTTTGCTAAAAATAACTGAAGGGAATTCCATGCATGGTCATGGATCATAAAAATGTGATCTTAACTCTAACCCTCATTAGAAACATGGAACCTTTTAAAATCAACAATTCTCTTGAGGCCAAAGACCAGTTACCTGCCCTGACTGCAGCACCTTGGACAGCGGCCAAAGACCAGTTACCTGCCCTGGCTGCAGCACCATGGACAGCGGCCAAAGACCAGTTACCTGCCCTGACTGCAGCACCCTGGACAGCGGCCAAAGACCAGTTACCTGCCATGACTGCAGCACCCTGGACGGCGGCCAAAGACCAGTTACCTGCCCTGACTGCAGCACCATGGACAGCACCTGCCACTGGTACCTGTAAGCACCTGGCTCCACAACGACTAATAAGCAATCCAGGCACAGAAGGCGATGTCGCCAGAAGAGAGGAGACAAGAGACAAAGGAAGACTCACCAAGAAAGTGATTGGTTGAGCGTTTTGGTGGATTTTGTTAACCTTTGGTTTTGAAATTATTATTATTATTTTTTTTACTATTTAACTTCTGTTTGCACAGAGCCATTTTTTAAAGATTATCTTATTGAAACGCTTTGTGTCGTATCTCTGCAACGTGTGTGTCCTGAGACTGCTGTATCCTGAGACTGTCCTGTCCTTTATGTGGGCAAGCCCAATGCTTTTTTTTAAACTTTAGAAAATCGAATCTGGTTTTGTTGTTGTTGTTTATATTTATAAATGATTTCCGTTATGAAACACTTTAACAGCAAAGCTGGCCTTTCTGTGTCACACATCTGTTGCTCGAATTCCCTGTTGCGACTTCCCAGAAAGCTACTTTTGCCAAACGACCCCTGCCTGCGTGTTCAGATTACTCAGAGTTAAATTGTTTGTAAAACTGCTTTATGTTCCTTTGTTCATTTGTGCGCATGTATCTGTACGTCCTGTTATATAGTCAGCCCTTTTGCTCTTAACCACACACCCTCTGTAATAGGTGACAACTGTTCCCTGGTAAGGAAAAGTGGCAGGGAGTATTAAAGATTGTCCCTGTTCCATCGGACACGTTGGGGGTTATTGATTTTGACACGTGCTTGAAGTGCACCTTCCTAGTCGCCCGTCAGGCGGATGAGGGTTGGCAGGTCCAGTCTACCCCTGACAGCTCCCACGCAGCATTGGGGTTGAGGTTGAGGGGTACCCGGTGTACGACAAACCCCCCCCCCCCCCTCCCGCCCAACCCCCAAACACCCTAACGCCCCAGTTCCCGAGCCAGCAATGTCATTCCACACAGCTTCGGGGCTCGGTCTCCCCGCCGACAGAGGTGAGCGTGGTTTCCGCGGTGTTGCTACAAGGTGAGTGGCTCTGCCTCTCCGGGCCAGTCTCCGTTTGAGCGTACACAGGTCTGTCACAACAGATCTTTTCTCGCTCCCCCCCCCCCCCGTCTCAGTGAATGGCCCTAGGATCAGGATGAACAATTCCGGTCGCAGCTTTACATCACTGTGTGTTGTCACAGCCGCTTTTAGGAGACGAAACTCTCCTAAACAGCTTGTTTAACGTGAGCATTTCCAGGAGGGTCCCCGCCCCCCCCTCTCTACTCCACACACAGGTAATGAATTAGTTCATGCCTTTGAGCAACACAGCCACACCGTTGTGGTAGTGTGAAATTACCTAGCGCTGCCATGACAGAAAGAGTGGATTTGACAGGCTGTTTTTTTTTTTATTTAAACAGCCGCTTAGCCAGCAGTGGCTTCTCCCTTGTTCGTCAGGACAGAGCTTCACGTAAAAGCTGGGCTGGCTGGGTGACACGTGAGAAAACAGATGTGAAAACCGGCCCTGTGTAGTGAATTGATCAAAACTAATAAGCACTGAGGTCTGCGGCAGGTTCTACAGAGTAAGTCACATATCACAGGTATTTCGTTTTGCCAGGGAAATGATTAAAGCCAGTGTGGTTTTAGGCAGCCAACCCTGCGCATGTCTCCTACTTTTGTTATTGAAGCTGTCCTTCTCTCTATTGCCAGTGGAGTACAGTTGACCATAGTTTCCATGGTCAAACTGAAAAAGAATTCCGCATTTATCTGTTTTTATACATCTCCGTGCTCTGGCTCAGCTCTCGTGCCCGTTTTCTTGTGACCTCTTGCTAAAAAATCCAAATGCGCCTCTGAGATTACGGATGCAATTAAAGAAGGGTAGTATGTGCATTGCCTGAGAAGGAACAATTAGCATGAATATCCTATTATTACAGTATTAGTATAAAACCCGCTAAGGGTCAAGGGAGAGGAACGTTCTGTAGCCCACGGGCAATCTCTTTCGCTCAAGGTAGCTTGACCCTAAAGTTGGTGTTGCTTAAACATTATTCTTACTAATGAGGCAAGGGTTATTAAACAACTGGATTAGTGTTCCCATGCAGATATTGAACTGAGGAACACAATCACAGTAGGTTGGCCCGATTAAAAAATAAAGAAGTCCTTCAACTTAAATAACTCCAAAATTAAAGTTATATAAAACCGAAATCCTGCCTGACACTGTCTAAACCACAGGAAAAAGTATGAATTACACATTTCTATTTTTAAATGATTTATTAAGATTTACTGCTAAAAAAAAGAAACAATTTGAAAAGAGCAATCAAGGCGAAGCCAAGTTTCTTCCTGTAAACACAATTGAAAGAAATTCCCATTGTAAAACATCTTTAACAAATGCAATACTTAACATACTGTTGCGAGGAAATCAGTACAAAACCTTGGTTTTGAAAAACCTCACTTTACAAACTACAAATGGATTTATCATCATGTTTTGTTTGTTTTGCGGAGAGCGGAGGGATACAGGGTGTACCGAGTAACCTATCTGGGTCATACCAAGAACGCACTTATTTGCTCGATGTGCTAATTGGCTTGGCTGGTATAGCAGCTCGCAATGCACGCGTCTCCCTTCCAGACAGGACTCTTCCCAGAATTTTTAAATAGATCTTTTTTTTTTTCTTTTTTTTTTTTTACTTGTTTACGCCATTTTGCACAGAGCTAAACTTCAAAATCACATGCACGCGTTAATTCTAAATTAAGCCTGATAAAGTCTGTGCTTATGTCGGTGCGTTTGACAAACACAACCTCCCCTTTTAGGGGAAAAGGATTATGATGAACAAAAGTTAACACACTTGAGATGGGCAGAAAACCACCCTCTATGTCAAAGCTCAAGTTTCTTGGCGACAGATTATAACATCTTAACCTCTCAATGAGACAAGGCAGACCAACCAAAATAACTAGCTAATTGATGGTATTCTCTTCGGAGTGAGTTTTGAGGGAGGGGGGGGGGGACACAAATCTGTTCTTCATACGCGGAACTACATCCAGTCGGCGAGCTGCTGCTACAAACGGTGGAATTATTTTTAGATTGGGACTGCTCTGTCTGAGTGTGGTGTGCATAATTTGCAACATTACACCCACTCAAAAATTAAGATATCCCTTATGAAATCCCAATTGAGGAAATTACTTTACCAAATGCTTGAATATAAACACATTTAATATTTCATTTATACATAGCTATATATAACTAACAATGTAAATGGTGTAAATTGACTTCTTAGATATAGGTCGGTAATTCATTAGAACATAAATTATTGTTCAAATTCCATACAGAATAAAATTATCACTTCCAGCTTAAGTACACAAT
>JAOYSI010007840.1:0-11875 GCA_025775065.1 Hiodon alosoides | reverse complement strand
TGTGTGTGTGTGTGTGTGTGTGTGTGTGTGTGTGTGTGTGTGTGTGTGTGTGTGTGTGTGTGTGTGTGTGTGTATAGAGAGAGAGAGAAAAAAACACCAATGCAAGATTGTGAACTAACACAATGTGTGTAAAGTAAGTAAACAGCCACACAAAACGTACAGAGTGATGTCTGGTGCTGTAACAGAATGTCTTTGAGTCTTCTAAGAAGAGAGTGATTGCAATTTTTCCTCAAGAGGGGATAGAGGCAAGCAATTAAGCACCCGTGATTGGTGGTGAGCGGCTCTCAGAAACAATCCAAGTGAAAAAGAAGCAGACGTGTCACCATGGGGATTTAACTTGTGAGAAGGATGTGACAAAGGGGCCCTGAGCGCTGCACCACCTTTCTGCCCTCATAATTCTATCTCTGTTTGATTATAATGGACAGCTAGGGTAAAGACATATTTTCCGACTCGCACTAGCACTATATTTCAGAATTTTCAGGGCCTGTCTCAGGGTAAACCAGACAATTGCTCTAGTGTGTTCGTTTGCCTGAAGGCCCATTTAACCACCATTATTGGCTGATCATGGCATTTATCACAGGAATTTTACCAAATATAGAAGGAATAATTGAACACACAAAATATTATAAACTCTGTAATTCATTAGTCGGTAACACTTACAGACCACCTTGTATTATCTAGTATTAACTACCATCTGCTCTATTGTTACGAGCTGGATCCCCACTCACTACGACACTCCAGCTTTGCTGGGCCCAGGCATGTCACAGTCCTCTACGGTATTCCATACATGACAAGACATTTAGAAAAAATAGAAAGGTGACTAGACATTGCAAACACCAACAGCGGTGAGAAGACAGGAGATGGCTGTAAGCAAACCCACGGCCCTCCCGATAAACCACCCGATAACATGTACACAGGCCCACACTCGGCTACAATAGTAAAGTGGAGCTAGCATGGGGGTTGATAACACAAAAACGTAATGGCACACGGAACAACACAACATAGAACATAAAAGGATAACGTCTGTGCCTCGGCTGATAGTGTTCCTCATTAGCAAGTGCAAGTTTTAAATTAGTTTGTTGTTTTAATGGAGACACTTAAGCCTTGTTCTTAAGTGCTCAATAAAACAAAATGGACCAGGTAGGAGGTGCTATCATGGCAATAGGGCCCAGATAAATTCATGCAATAAGTATGAATTTATTAAACATTGCGATGGATATACAGACAAGGAGGCAGCTTTGGAGTTCCTAGAATGTTTAGGCTATTAAGTGAGGGTGCTGGGGTGTGTATAAAAATTTCCACCACAAATTGGGGCCAGAGATGTTGTTGGGCTGGCTGACACAAGGTGTATTTCCTCAAAGCCCTAAATGACTAGCACAGACAATCTTCATGATTAGACCACATGTAGCCATATCTAGCAAACTGCTAGCTAATCTGGGTAACTGCAAAGGTGATTGGATTGCCGGCTGAGAGATTGGATCTCAACCACCCAACACCAGGTGCAGCCTGCCCCATTGCAACAACTCTTTGGGAGTGCCAAAGAGAGGGATTGTCAAAGACACAGGTCCAGGAGGCAGCCCCCCGACATCTGGAGATGAAAAGGGCTTGCATCATTAATCCCTGGGTTGCTCTGGGTTGGATGTTGCCCAAGAGGTTTTGTATCGTTTATTGTCAGCTCAATGCTCACTGTCTTTTGCTCTTTAGTCTTTGTAATGCCCCCACAACCTTTGAATGGCTCATGGAAACAGGTATTCATCTGAAATTGATGTTAATAAAACAACCAGGCACATAATTTAGAACAGCTGACTATACAAATGTCTCTGAAATTACTGTATTATTTTTATCTTCGTATTTATCTTTTGTTTATTAAGTTTAAGGCCTTGTTGTTGACTTTATTTACCTAATATATTGAATAACACATTGTGTTCCACAATCAAGCAATAACATGACAGTTAAATAATACAATAATCTCTGACAAATACACAATAAATGACCTCAAACAAGGTTAATGCCCTCGCCCACATTTTGCAGACAAGTAAAAGGGGAGCAAGGCAATTCGGGATAGGGCATATTAGCTAAACAGGTCTCAGATTTTATTTATATGGTGCCTTTCCTGCCCAGGCATCCCATAGTGCATAACAGAATACAATATACAGTAAAATAAAATAGCAGAATGAGACCTTAAAAGAGACCTCAGGTAAACAAACTCAGAATAATGCAACGCATCTTTGCAATCTGATAGGTTAGACATAACCTGGACTACTTCAGCAGTTGTTTACCCTGAGAGTTCTTTAAAAAAAAGTGTCATAATTTGAGGTCTGTAAAATGGATACGTAGTCACAAGTAGGACACCATGTCAGAAGAATGCACATGCAAACCAAAAACAGAAATTGAAATTGACAAGTGCTTACTGTAATTTACGAGCACACTATTTTATTGCATATTACACCCACAAAATGTGCCATACAAGCACGGGTAAATTTTTCTTGTGGTTTTCCTTTGCATACTGCCTTTTATTATACATATTTTTTCTCCAGAGTCTTGCTTAGCTGTGTGTGTTTTTATTGAACCAGCAACATGCAGATACATCCGGTGAGGTTGACAGCACCTCTCTGCTACAGTGACACCCTGTAATGCCACCTGATATCTGATCAAGAGTGGACAGCACTCAACAAGCTTGACAGGATGGAAGGGTCCCTGAATCAGATTTCCAAGGCAATATTATTTACACACATGAACCTGCGGAAATAATCTAACAGAAGCCAGTTCCTGTTTAGTCTTTTCGTCATGATGGGTTAATTTTAACACAGTGGACAGATTTCTTTGTTCCTTGTGTTGCTCTGAGGAACTCTGGAGATCTAATTGTCAGATGACCCAGATATGACCCCTGGCTTCCTGCTAGCAGATTCCTAAGGGAAAAATAGGTTAACTGCCTTCTGGAAAGAGAGGTATAAAAACTTATTATATAATTTCAGCATAGTCATGGTGGTGGAGACTCTCTGACACATGTACACTGTTGCAGGACCTTTTCCTGTAAGGTGTGCCCCTTACAAGTGAAACTGAAAAAAGAAAATGTACACAGCAAAAAAGTGTATTAAACGTAAACGTATTAAATGGAGCAGTTGTTCAATTCTTGGAATCCGTACACTGATTACATTTCAATTGCTTGTCTATACTAAGAAATTGTCTTATATCCAATTATGCTATTTGTGTGCTAAGCTTGGAAACGCTTTCATGAAGCTCACAACAAACAATTCAGTCACTGAGCTCTTCAGTATGGGTCATTCTATGGGCAATGTTTGTCTATGGGGATTGCATGGCTATTCCTACTTCCAGGGATCTCCTATTCCTCCCACCACTGGCTTCCAAATACAAATTACATTCCTTTTAACAATGAGGTTATATCATGTCCCAAAGCATACAGTCCCTGTATACCAGCAAAAGCATCTCCATTACAGCTAACTGGGTGTCTATACCTCAACTGTGCAACCCAATGGTGGGTACCCACTTATTCTCATCTCTGCTCCCTCAGTGGTTAAGCATACTACTCAACTTTTCAAATTGCACTTCCCCCAACTTTTAGTATGTCCTAAACTTAGACATTTGCGATCCAATCTGCAATTGGACCATAGGGATATATAAATTACAGTCTCGTAATAACTTTAAATTGTGCCTATAATCATGTTATAACACTAATTTATACACAATAATTTATCAGTGGTATTTATTTCATTATATTAATATTTATTTTACCATTTTTGGTATTTGTACTTTTAAAGTAATAATGATTCAACTCAGAAGTAATAGGTAATGAGTAATGTCTTCAGCATTCATATTTCTTTGTGCTGTGTGAATTGATACAAGGGGTAGGCTATATGAAAAAAAGAAGAAGGATCACAATATTGTAAATATGATCTTTTACTGCCTGTTTTGTTATGTTATGGACATTTGCTTTTTAATCTTTTTAAGCATGAATCTGTCTTTTACAATTTTTATCAGGTCAGCAACCATTTATTTTGATACTGAAAATAACATAGTTCTGATAGTGGACGGCTGAGACAACTTAATTGTTAATTTACAGCTTCACTTTTGCCTTCCGTCTTACGGCTACTTTCACAAAGAGAACATTAGGGAGATGAGAGGAATTTTATGTTAAGCCTGATTTAGGACTAAAATGCTGTTTATGTATAGGGATATGCTTTTTTTGTCCACGGGTATGGGTTATTGTATTAACTATTTATTTGCACTTTGGCACCACAAACAGAATGATGCTAGCGGTAACCCCTTCAAGACATGAAACAAAATCCTGAACAAGACTCCAAGAAAGAATAACAGCACTGTAATCCAAGTCCAGAGGATCGCGAGTGTAAAGGAGCCCTTTTCCATGTCCTCGCTTAAAAAGCAGGCTGTACTAAAACCTATATTCGATGCATTTTAGCATTCAAAATGTTCTATTTAGCAGGGAATACATGTTTAACAAGTTCCCTTTTCTACGTTATACTAATCTCAGCAATACAGATGGGATCATGGAAGCAAATAAATGTCCACCAATAGTAGACACCATAGAAACAGCAAAAAATTTGACCATTTAAACCCAAACAACTTATATTTTTGAAAGTGTTACTTTTATTTTTGAAAATAAATGTATAATGTCAGTAAAGGAATACAGGAGACCTTAACCATTCACAAGGGTTACATTCTAGGGATTACTATGAATAGGGAATTCCATAAACATGGTACTGTACCAATAATGAAGACATATGCTTAATAGGGAATTTGTTTATTAGGTAGTTAATCAGAAAAATCACAATGTTTTTAGGATAAAAAAATACAATAATTCAACAAACAAGAGATTATTATATGCAAATTGGTGTAACAATGAAATTAACATAATACGTGAAACAAATGTAAACTAAAGACTGTGAGTGTAGTTGATGTAGTAATGATGAATAAAGTAATGACAAAAATGAAGGCAGTAAGAGACTATTTCGCACAAGAAGGGGCATTTTTATCAAACCAAAGCCTTATGTTATCCTCATGCCTTAGTTTTTCTCAATGCATCCACAATCCTGAACTCGCTATTCGCTGAGGCTGCGCTAACTACACTTGCAAGCTTATCCAATAATTCAAATCATCGTTTTCTCTCACACTTTCTTTAGGTGCTACAAATAAAATAATAAATAAAATAGACTAATACTGAAATTACAGTTTCACCACGCTGCCAAAAAAAGATAGCATGGGTTGGCGCGACACTTCTCGTTCTTGGAAAAGATCAAAAATGCATATGTTATTCACTTGTACTAGCCAAAAAATAAAACATTCAATTGCCTAATTAATTAGTAAATATTAGAACAATGTGATTAATTCATACATCCATGCTCTCTACTTTTTCATATAGGCTATGTTGAAAAACCTAACATTAAGGGGTAATACTGATGCAGTTTATACAGTCCTGTCAGTTTCTCCTGTGGTTGAACCTTATTGCTGTTCAGTTTGGTCTAGGAAATATTGGCCTCTTGCAAGGCATTATGTAAGGGCACAAGGAAAATTAACTGTTGGGTTAATAGGAATTTCAAGGTCTCTACTTTCACTCCCCAAGTGCATGCAGCAGACAACCCACTCACAGCTACCACAAGATCCTGATAGGCTTTAATATACTTAATTAATCATCTGGATTAGATGGCCACAAGACATGGCTTCCTAGAACACGTTTGCTGCCACTAAACCTCTCATATCAATGCAAAGACAAACCATGTTTATGTTGCTGCTGTATCCAGCCTGTGTTAGCTCCAGCCCAAGCTCAAGATGACAGTCTTGTCCACCTGAATCTTGATCTCTCTTATAGTCCCCAGGCCCTAAACCACAGTGCTGATAGTGGAAGACTCCTCTGACTTTCTAGGCAGGCTGGGCAGAGATTTAAGATACTCAAGGTGGCGACGGGCATCCTCCTGATTGTGCCGCACATAGTAAACCAGGTAAGAGATGACCATGGTGAACCAGCCAAACATGGTCACAAGCATGGCCACGTCGGTGGTTTTCTTCAGCACCACACACAGATCAAGATCCTTGGCCAGCAAGAAAGGCGTGCCTTGGGCGCCCACGTCCTCGGGCTCAGAGGTCTGGCAGACAATCCCAGCTAATGAGGCAGGCTCAAGGTCCAGGTGGGGCATCACTGTCTGTAAGTTGCAGTCACAGTGCCAGGGGTTGTAGGTGAGATTGGCCCTGGCCCGCACACCTGCAAAGGCCTCCGGATTGAGGGTCATCAGCTTGTTGGAGGAGAGGTCCAGGAACTGAAGGGAGCGGGCTAAGCCCTGGAAGGCCCCTGGTTCCAGCTGAGCCAGCTCATTGTGGGAGAGGTCCAGCTCACTGAGCATTGCAAGGTCTGTGAAGGTGTTGGTCGGGACAGTGGTGAGGAGGTTAAAGTCCAAATAGAGGCGTTGGGTGTCATTAGGGATATCCTGTGGAATTTCCGTCAGATGCAGGTTGCTGCAGCGCACAGTCTTGCCCCCTTCTTCGCTCTCCGAACAGTAGCACCTCTTGGAGCAACTGGTGGCCGCATGGTGGAAGCAGAAGGTCATCAGTACCAGGCTGTGGAAAAGCAGACACATGACCACCGAGTGACGCAGCAGCCAGTCTTCCAGCAGTGACATGGTGGAATAAGGGCATACTCCTGGAAAGACCCAGCCCCCGACCACCTGAGAGAAGGCAGAATGCAGACTGAAGCCTCCACCCGCCGGACAGCCTACAAAAAGACAGAGGATGTGTAAATGAGCAGCAGGCTTGGCAAAAATTATATCCTTGGGTATCCACGGTTCTGCCACATGAAACCATTCCTGTGACTGATGGCAAAAGTGCTCAAGAGCTGGAGTGTGTTATTTTGTGCACAGATGGAGACTTGCTGGCTTAATTGCTTTGAAGACAGAGTCTTGTTAGTGCCTGGGCAGTCAACAAGGCTAGGTTTACACAGCTGTAAGGACATGCATCTATATCCTCCTAAGCAACAGCAGAAAACGTAGAACACATTCTCTGTTAGTGCCTCATGACTGGCATATTTAAAATGCATCCCTGTTTCAAAGCCAAGCTATGCTAGTTTTCATATTACAATTACAGCTTTAAACTTGGTTTTCTGTCAATATTGGCTGTTGGGAAGCTTTTTGCAGAATACCGAGAACATTACATTGTAGGCATTAACTTTGATTACCTTGGAAAGTTATACATAGTCCTCACATCTAGAACCATGTTAATTTTGTCCATGTGTGTCATTATTTTTCATGTAAACTTAAATATTCCCACCAGAACATCACTCATTAAATCCTAAGCAGCACAAACTGATGTAAATAACTACCAGCTATCCAATTACTAATCCTCTAACAAAAAGGGAGGGGGGGGCTGGGGGGGTGATCAAAGAAGAGAGAATATTAATTTAATTATGTTAATAATAACAAAACATTACACTGCAGCTACGGGTTTCTTACGACACAGCAAAAAGCCCTGAAATTTTACAGAGAGGGAGAACAGAGAGGGAGAATCATGAAGGCAGGAAAAAGGTATCCGAGATCCGGAAAAGGTCAGGATCAAGGTATAACTGTGGGATGGTGACAGGGGGACTAAAGACTAATTTAAGAACTAAAAAGGCATGTAAAGCAAGGGGATATATGTAGAGAGAGTGCTGGAATTGAAGGAGGGGTGAGAAGCAAGATGCAGAGCACGACAGGAAAAAAGAGCAAAAGGGTAAGCATTTATGGCTTAACAGTATTCACAAAAGGGAAAAAAGAGAAATTGATGGGCAACAAACAGGAGACATGGAAAGACATGAATAGTGTCTCAACATCAGGAGCATGTCTGAAATAGCCCCATTGGTCAGCTAGCTGGTATTTTAGCTATAGACCCTTGATAAGGTATTTATCCAACAACTTACTTATATCTACGTTTAACTCATAATTGTGCTGAGTCGTTATTTAAATAATTGCCCATTGTACAAAGAATGGTATCATTTGAGAAGAAAAGAGGTTTGTAAAGTTCTGCAATATTCAGATCTAATCCTTAATTTTTTTGGGGACACAAATGTGCAAAAGTTCATTCCAGCCAAGTAGTCATTAGAATGACACTATTATTAGATATTAAAACATTTAACTTTTGGCAAGCTTTATATAACAATTGTACTAATATATGATGTGGTATTTCTGGGAATAACTCCATTTGATGCAGTTTCACTCCATAGTGCCCCTCTGCAGGAATCCACTAGCTGCACATTCCTGACCAGAATGCCTTCCTGCATAACCGCAGCTCTGCGTGATGCCGGAACAGCATTACAGAGGGGAGAGATAATAGAGCTAAACCATGCCTTATTCAGGTCTTTTAGAAAATGCGCTCTTTGACGAGAACCAGGGCTATCTCCACAAGAAATAATGTTCTTTCTGTGCTCACAGCTAAGTTGGTTTGGCCTTCACCTACTTAACTCTTGCTGCCTGCAGATACTGTGATATTGATCCCCTGAGCTAAGTGACTCTTACTGCTGCTTTTTATTGTGCATGGAGTTAATTAATAGGATTAATTTATCTGTCCCCAGTCTGATTTGCTACCACAAGAGTCACTGGGAATGTCCTTGCTAAATACCAGTTTCATAACTTTTGCTATGTTGTAAAAATTATGAGACAATTACTATACGAGAAAGTTTTTTCCTTTTAGTAAAAACTCCCCGTGAAATCATATTCAGCTCAAGCAGTTTGTAAAGAAAACAAACTTCCTCAACCTCTCCTAACACTTTGACTGGAGAGCATCTTAAAAGCTTATTAAAGACCCTTGCCAGTGTATAACTGGACTCCAAAAATTCCCACCTGACTCACACATTCAGACAAATAATTGGTTCCATGTGGGAGAAGGTAAACAGCTTTGATTGATTTTTTCATTATGATAAAGTATTTTATTGTGAGTCAGTCGATATGACAAGGCATGGACTGGAGGCGATAAATTAATCTTAGCTTTCTTCATTTCAATTCACAAAGCATTGTCATTACCTTTGACTAAAATGTAGCAAATTTTACGTATTGACAATTGTATTAACTAACAAACGAACAACACCAGTAACAAAAAAATTATTATGGTTTCTGATAAACAATAATTATTTTATTATTTTCCCTTACCTGTAATATAGTGATCTGAGAATTGGCAGCTAGCTCTTCTTAAATTCCACCAATGCAACAGGCTCTCACGAGGGTCCCTTTTTCTTCTTGCAAAGCTCCATATAAAAAGTAAACACTCGATCTCCCAATAAAGCGTGTACCAAGAAATATGAGCTGGTTATATACATGCTTAGTTTGTATTTTAACAGATGGGGCACAAAGACCACATAGCGGTCTTCTCAATGCTCCCTGCAGACTACCGACTATTCTCGTCAGGGCTTGGCATCCTTATAAGAATTTGTAACAATAAGTTGCTCATTTGGATACTGAGTCGTAACTCGATTTTACTTAATTAAAAACAGGTTTAAACACAAAACAAAACGGTAGAACACGCCCGACAGTTAAAATCCGTTGGCATGACAGGATTTAGTGAAATAAAGTTATTTTGCTGCCTGAATCTCTTTAAGCGCATGGTTGAATTTCGTACCTCGTCGGCTTGTTCAGGTTCCTATTAACCTTCCATGATCGAGAACGACGAAATGATCACTTCTTGCCACTTCGTTGACCTCAATTGTCTCAGAAAATAAAGTATTTTCGAGTAGTCGCGCCCTGTTGTTGCAGACCGCACGACTCCTACGTTTTGTAGCGCTTGAAGTGAAAGCTTCGCAATTTATTATTCTTACTGCAATGTAAATGCACCCTGTGGTCGCTGCCTGTGCTGTCTCCAGTTTCCACGCAACCAGCTAACTAGGCAGCCCACAGAGAGCAATCGGAAATTGGCAGAAACGGAACACCAGATTATTGATAGCTAGAACACCTCACAGCAAACAACGCTCCCAAGTATGACGAACAATGTGTAATGTTTGCTCCAAACACTCTAAGGTGGGGCACAGAAGCATGTAATTTATCATCTGAACCAGCTACAAGGTTTGCAAAGAAACCTGCATTTAAAATTACAAAATGTTTATAGGCAATGATTATATAATGATTATAGGCAAATTTAGCAACCAATAAAAAATAATTCAATTGTGGTGCGAACCAAATAATTATTATTTTGTTACCGCTTACTGATATTTAAGCTTCTGGCTAACTGAGATGTATTTTCATACTCAAATATATCCAGCATGTATGTCGTGACTGGATACAATGATTTACTTTAACCCCTTTACTGCAGCCTTTGGATTAATCAGAGCAAAACGGTGAAATTCGGATTTATACCTCAACCAGGTTTTATTATTGCGTATCCGTTCCATGAACAATATCATTTTTTGATGCGGTCAGACAGAATCAGAGTGGATTTGCAGTGTATTGGGCTGTAAGACCCACTGGTGAACTGAACCGAGAAAGAAACTATTTAGAAAAGACAGACTAGGAAATACAGGACTGATATTACATAGGATATATGTTTTAGTTTTTAGAACGCTCGCCGTACTTTTACTGTAATTTAAAATGTACTAATTACCGTAAATGAAAACCAATTATGAATAGATTTCAATTGTATTTTTATTTTATATATTCTATAGCAAAATGTATTTATTTCAGTAGAAATAATTTCATAAACGAATGGCATTATATAATAAACGAATATAAGCATTTTCTACCTTTAAATGATAGATTTATTTCTTGTTTATTTTTAATTGTATTTTTTTTTAAAGTACATTGACACTTCTGTGGTTCAAACTATGATGTGAGGGTTCCTGTTCTTATCATGAACCATCACGTGGTAACATTTTTCAATTCAATCTATTTCCAGTCTTTTTGGTTTACTAAGAAGGGTTCTGCTCTAACCCTTTTTTCACAGATGTGCATGAAGATAGTTTGTTAAAAAAAAAGTGTGAAACCAAATGATTTGATCTGTTTCCCCTACTTACTCTTAACAAACACTCCTATAATATTTCCTATATGAGAATTCCTTGTTAGTTATTGTATTATACCAACAAATGGCAGGTCAACCCAGATGTCTTTATTTTGCTCACTTACAACAAACCAAGCTCCACGAGGATACTAAGGGGACATGGTACTCACAACTCCACACTAATGAAGTGTTTGTCCACTTCACATTGATCCTCTCCCATCCCAACACACACACAACAGATAAATACACACATCAACTACACACATCCACAGTAACTGAAACGTAATTACTTAGGAGAATGGGACTGCTAATCATGTTTCATCTGCAGGCTGCTGTTGTTTCAGTTAGATTGAGCCGGGACTGTGGATCCGGTGCATTGCCTTCCTGCCTGCAATCCGTCGATAAGGAGCTCCAATCACTGCAGCAGCACCAGTGGGCTTGGTCACGGAAAAAAGGCAGGCCCTGCAACTGGAGGGGAACCACAGACATACAAGGCCAACCCGACTGTGCCTTTTCCTGTAATAGTGGAATATAAGTGAATTTATCTGCAGGAAACCTGTTAACCATGTAATACAACCATAGACACAACAGAATGTGTCTATGGAATTAAACAGTAATTAGACTTTGTTCCATTGCATGTTTAATGGCCCTCTAATACAAAGCCATACAACTTGCACACACTTACAATCAAACTGAAAACTATGCCAGCATTAGTATCATGAGGATACTATGCATAAAACAATCTTAAGCTTAATCATAATCAAACCCTTGTTTTACTTTTGTAAATTACATATTTTTTTATACCTTGAAATGAATGTATAGACAAATACACTATATGGACAAAAGTATTGGGACACCTACACATTACACCTACAGGAGCTTTTATGACATCCCATTC
>JAOYSI010007839.1:24419-43177 GCA_025775065.1 Hiodon alosoides | reverse complement strand
GGTTTCCCAGCAGCCCCTTCGGGGATGGCTAAAGCCCATAGGCGGGGGAAACGCTGCCTGCCATCCCCATTACAATATGTTACTTATTAACTCCAAATAAGTACATCTAAATAAAACTAAGACTCATTTATTTAAAAAATAAATAAATTCCTGTTAGGAAGCTTCTAGTTTTTTATTGGTGATAACTTTTGCACAGTTCAGGATTCAGTGTTGGATTTAATGGGTAGCCAGTGATGGAAAATAGAACAGGTAATGTGTTTACTCAGATGTCTTACAGCAGTGATGTGGGCGACTGGGTGACAGGACACTTGGGTTGCCAGACAGTAAGGCAAAGCAGTGATCCAACTGACCATTGTGCTCTTTGGTCAGTTGACACAATCTGGATTCAGGGGTTTTGAGTTTCTCTGGATGATTATGAACTGGGTACTCTTTCTCTAATTGCTTCAGTACAGTATGTTTGAAGGAGTCAGGCACATATCGCTTATAATGTAAGGCAGTTCTTTACCAAAGTGTATAGGTTTGAGTTTGGTTTCTGTTTGCTTTATAATTCTGTCACTAAGGTTTTGTTGTGGGGTTTCATTGTTCTTTTGTAGATGTGGCATTTAGGTTTATGTTTATGTTTATGTTTATGTTTATGTTTATGTTTATGTTTATGTTTATGTTTATGTTGACTAAGCCTAAGTCTCCTTGCTTTGCCAGGCCGGGACTCGGTCCGCGTGGGAGCTGCGCTTGGGTTCATCCCTGCTCTGTTTCCCCGCGTGACAGTGACTGGTAGACTGTGGTTGTCCACTACATTTTTTGTTGAAAAGTGGCCTTTACAATCCAAAATGAGAACTGTTGTTCAAGAACATTGCATTTATACCATTTGCAGACAAAGCCATCTGATTTTGGTACAAGAGTAACCAATAATATCCAGCCATTATATGCAAATATTGAGATCATGAGGAGCCCAAAACTTTAGAGTTGTGAATAATTAAGCACACTACTGAGCCGTGACAAATTTCCAGCTGCAACTAGTTTCCGGTTGAAATCTCTTGGAGGGGCACTGGTATTGCATCCTTGCACAAAAAATCCAGCTGTGTATATCCTGAAGGGGAAAAACTGTAAGAATTTCCTCCAGATAGTAATGAAATCTGCCCTATTTCCTCATCTGGCTCAAGTCTTCCATACAGGTCATCCAGGAAAAGAATGAGGAGCACTGTGTTGCATGGCCCAATTTGAAGTTTATGGAACTGGGATCCATCGGAGGATATTGCTGCACAGATTGTGATGTTACCACCTCTCTGGCCCGGGACATCCACGATTATTATAGTAGCCCTAATCTCATCTGAGACTACAGCTGTTGGTGTTCATCTCAGTCTTCCACCATGCAAACCTGCTCCTCTCGCTCTCCCTCCCCTGGCTGCTCTTCATCCTTCACTTCCTTCCTCTCGCTCTCCCTCCCTTGGCTGCTCTTCATCCTTCACTTCCTTCCTCTTGCTCTCCCTCCCTTGGCTGCTCTTCACCCTCCCTTCCTTCTTCCTACTCCCTCTTCCCTACGCTTCTTTATGTCTTGCAGGGTCCATCTTGGGATATAATGTAATTTTTTTATAGTTTTTATTATTTTTTTGGATCTTGAATATATTTTTCAATATGGTAGGACTGTACAAATGTATCACATTGCTGTCTAATTCAATTTATTTTTCTGTAATGTTAGGTTTTTTTTAACTTAAAATGAACAGTTTTGAGAAGAGAATTCCAGTAAGTGCAAAATGGGCTGTAGACACATAGAGTTTTGGTGTTGGTGGAGTTTGAGTGAGAAAAGATGTCATGAATTCTGAAAGATGTGGTCATTCAATGCATTTTGTGTCAAAGCAATGATAAATGATCCTAAGTTCAGTCCAGATAGACTGATGTTGTGCTAACTGTGTGAATAGTTTTGAAAACGTGACTTAGGTATCGAGAAATTTGTGAAACCAATTGTAAAAAACTTCAATCAGTTACTCAGTTGCTAGTACTAGAATATGGAATGGCCCTGGGTCCCTGTGGAATGGTTTGAAAACCACTTGAAAGGCTACTTGAGACTAACTTCAATTCCAAATGGCTTAATAAAAAAAACATGCTGCATTCTCTGATTGCTGAGGTCAAATCCACTCTGAGAGCAATCCACTCTTTTCCGAGAGAGAACCATGGCCACAGAGTTGGAGGTGATTCTCATCCCAGCCGCTTCACACTCGGCAGCAAAACGATGAGTGCGTGCCGGAGTCGGATAGGTCAAGCAACACAACATCATCTGCAAACAGTAGCGATGCCACCTCCAAGCCCCCAAACTGGATAAGCTCCCTACCTCGGCTGCGCCTTGATATCCTGTCCATGAAAATCACAAACAGGAGTGGAGACAAGACGCACCTTTAGCGGAGTCCAACACCCAGCTTGAACATTTCTGACTTAACACGACGGACGCAGCTCTCACTCTGGGAGTAAAAGGACTGGATGGCACTCATAAGCAGCCCCGGCAGCCCATACTTCCACAAAACTTCCCACAAGACAACCCGGAGAACACGGTCTTATGCCTTCTCCAAGTCCACAAAATACATGTAAACTGGATCAGCAGATTCCCATGGCCCCTAAAATATCTGTGAGAGTGCAAAGAGCAGGTCCGTTGTTCCACGGCCCGGACGGAATCCACAATTCCTAATCTAAGTCTAAAGCACAGGTTTACCAGCGAGGCTGAGGAGTGCGATCCCTCTATAATTGGAACACACCCTCTGGTCCCCTTTCTTAAAGATGGGAACCACCACCCCAGTTTGCCAATTCATAGGAACTGTACCCGCCTTCCAAACAACATTGAAGAGGTGCATCAGTCACACCAGCCCAACACTTTCCAATGCTTTCAACATCTCCGAACAGATCTCGTCTACCCCTGCCGCTTTACCACAGCAGAGGCCCTTGACAGCCACAGCAAGTTCAGCTACAGTGATAGATCCGATCGTGACAGAGCTATCCAGCACTGCCTCCTGCGACGAAGGTGTCCACCGGGTTAAGTAGTTCCTCAAAGTGTTGCTTCCACCTCTCAACGATCTTCCCAGTAGTGGACATTGTTTCCCCCTTTGCTGAGAACAGCTTGGGCGACAACCTGCCGTCCCCTTCTTAGGCACCGAATGGTTTGCCAGAACAACTTTGAAGCCGTCCGATAGTCATTCTCCAAGGCCTCTCCAAACTCCTCCCATACCCGAGATTTCACTTTGGCGACCTATACTGCTGTAGCCCTCTTGGCCAACCAGTACCTCTCAGTCGACTCTGGAGACCTATGCGCGATCCTAAATCATATCACATGAAAACAAAGAATGCCAGCATCAGTAGTATCCCACTCCCATTTGGAGCAAAATGTTCAAATGGTCGCATGCTTTTGCAGAGTGTTACCTAGAATCTGAAGTAGTCAGCCAAAGAAAAAAAGAATGTGTTAGCGGGCCGCGGTATATCATGAGGATTGGCACAGCCGCGGGTCTAATATTATTATAATAATATTATAAGTTAAAGCAGGACTGTGAGAAGTGTATGGTAGAGATGTAGAGGCTGCTATGATTACACCATCAAAGATATTAGGCTGAAGAAAATTGGGTTACTCGGTTAAGTTTAGTAGAGGCCACAGTGATGTAACGATAGTGTGACAGCTGATATGAAAATACCTCATGTCAGTCAAAGATAATAAAAATACATAATAATAATAAAATATTTTCCTCTCAAATTGGGTGCTTGCAGACTGATGCTCTGATGTCTTGTTGTACATATAAGCATAGAGAAATGTTGTACCTCTGACTGACACAGAAGTATACTGAGGTTGGCCAAATGATTAAACCAGTGCGCCAACCTCTCCCAGTTGACTTTAATTCACTAAGTGCCTCAGCTCATTGTGAGTTGTTAATTTGTGGTGCCAACCTCCCTCATTTTAGTGGTACCTGCTAATCTGGGGTGCCAACCTACTCCTGCACAAAAAGCAGCCCAATCATAAGGTTTCAGAAGGAACATCACAGCAAGTAAGGCCAATGTGTCCGTGTCAGTGGTGCTTTGAGAACAAAAACCCATTGCGTAAATCCACTGCAACGTCTGCAACGTTGTTTTTTTCTTTTTCTTTTTTTCTTGATGCCACATAAATCAAACAAGACAGGCAAACTGCAGTTTTTTGTTTGGAGACTCTCTATTGATTCAACTGAAGAAATGAACATCTCCTCCCATGCAGGTTCAGGCTTATTACATCAAAGGAACGGCACTTGTGAAGGCTGTTCAAATCCTTGGTGGGGGATTTCGGTTCTACCCTTGGAAAAACAACCCAAATCTCAGAAAAGATCTGGCTGTAGAGGGATGAGTAAAACTGTAACATACGTAACCCGCTCGGAAAAAACAGCTCCACCATGTGGTAAGATGAATCCAGTAAGATTCCTTTCAGTAAGTTCACATCAAAATGAACCAGCGACAGGATCAAAAGCTGATGCCAAATTCAACACTTTAATAATGGAATGAAAAATGTTGTTGCTGGATTGGCTTGGAAACACTGTACTCAGGGGTTAGATCATGATCAGGTTTTTTTATTGTTATAAAAAGTTATAATATGAGTAATAATAAGTAATATGACAACATCTGCTATTCAGCAGATCAGTTGGGTAGCTGGAGCCTAACAGGAAAATATCTTCTATTCTATAGACAGTTTGGGTAGATATTGTACAGTCTGTGCTCAATAATATGTTATACCGAAAAGCTTGTCAGATTGGTTAGACATGATAAAAATCTCATGTATGGTCTACTAACACCAAGTGTGGTATGTAACAAAATAATGCAGCAGAAGGGACAAACGTTAGTTCACAATTTAAATGTGTGCATTTATATTCTAATACACTATTGGACAAAGCACTCTGCAGCAGCACACAGAAATCAAACGTTATCTAGAGTACACATGGGGGGAGTCAGGAGATCTCATGATTAGACAGGAATCAGGAAGTCAGGGGATTGGACTCAGTTTTGGATTCAATTTAAACAGGACTCACATATACAGATAATGATAATGACTTGCATCTGTATCCAAATGCATAAAACACCCCCATGTTCCCAAACAAAGTTCCCACTATGAAATGTTATCGGGTAAACACGCAGACAGAGCTTAATTGGTGATCAAATAAATTAAAACAAGGATTAATGCAATCTACCAAATTCTGAATATAAGCTGTGTTTAAGTTATTGTGTTTCATAATAATCTTAGAAATCTTTTCACACATTTACTAGGGTAGATTATGTTGTTCTGAATTTTGTTCTTTAAGCCAGTGGTTTGTAATGTGATTCAGCACTGTAGAAAATAATGATCCCCAGCCACTTTCTGTTTACACCTGTTTGCGCCTCAGCATAGCGATCACTTGGAACATTTTAGCCAAAAAACACAATGCTCATACTGAAAACGTACCTGATGAATGCCCCACAGCTGACATGTCGTGCTTTTACTAATGATTATTTATTGCATGGAATTAACCATCCCTTGTTCAGTGGAAGATGGCACCTATCTCTGAACTATAGCTCCTAAATTAAAGTGTGCATTTTGTGTGTGTGTTTGCCTGTGCATGCCTCTGTGTAGGTGCCTGTTATGTGAGTGTGTCTGTGCACGTATGTGTATGTGTGGCCTTGTGTGGGTGAGCGCTTGCGTATGTGAGTGTATGAGTGCATGCGTGCGTTTGTGAACATGTGTCTGTGTATGGGTGTGTTTTTGTATGTGGGCCTCTGTGGGCACATATTGCTCTACATGTCCGAGTATATCTGTGTGCGTTCGCGTGAGTGCACATATGTACGTGTCTCTGTGCACACTTGCGAGTATGTGTGTGTCCACATGTCTCAGTGCATGTGCGAGTATATCTGTGTGCGATCGCGTGAGTGCACATATGTACGTGTCTCTGGGCACACTTGCGAGTATGTGTCTGTCCACATGTCTCAGTGCGTGTGTGAGTATGTGTGTGTCCACGTCTCAGTGCGTGTGTGAATATGTGTGTTTCCACATGTCTCAGTGCGTGTGCGAGTATTTTTGTGTCCACATGTCTCAGTGCGTGTGTGAGTATGTGTGTGTCCACATGTCTCAGTGCGTGTGTGAGTATTTGTGTGTCCACATGACTCAGTGCGTGTGTGAGTATGTGTGTGTCCACATGTCTCAGTGCGTGTGCGAGTATGTGTGTGTCCACATGTCTCAGTGTGTGTGCGAGTATTTGTGTGTCCACATGGCTCAGTGCGTGTGTGAATATGTGTGTGTCCACATGTCTCAGTGCGTGTGTGAGTATTTGTGTGTCCACATGTCTCAGTGTGTGTGCGAGTATGTGTGTGTCCACATGTCTCAGTGCGTGTGGGTGCGCATTTGGTCAAATAGTTTTGTTTAGCTGAGGAAAAATAAGTGAACACGGCGCATTATAACGCGATTAAATTATCTGTCTCACTTAATGGCTAAGAGGGCTTCGCACTTCAGCTTGTGTGTGAATGGGAGTCCCGCTTGTGTCACTTCCAATCCGTTGAAGTAGATCATGTTTTCTTTTTCTTTCAGAGCTCTCCCAAAGACAAGACTTCAAACTGTCCCTCCTATTCACATTACACCTTATGTAAAACAAAAGGCAGGTCCAAACTGAGTCTCAAGTGACCATGGCATTCTCTATGGTAAAATGTCAAAGCAGCTATTTTTGGAGTCCAGACCTCTCTCTGTGTCTCAGACAATTTACACATGATTTAAAGCACTTTGTCATAGTCACAGGGCTCTGAGACAAAATGTTTTCATCTTGTGGTACACATGGATGAAAGTTGCACTTTTGAAAGTAATCTTTCTAACTAACATAGCGCACTGAATGTATGTCAAGTGCCCAGGTAAGGCAGAAAAAAAAACTTCCAGCAGATCTGACCATTTAAAACACAAAATAGTTTTGCATGCTCAGCTCAGGAGACAGGAATCGATAAATTGAGGTAACCTTTTTGTGATCTGGGTCAAAAAATTGATCTACTTGAAAAAAAAACTTTTGTTTTATCCTCAGCATTAGAAGGAATTCCATTCCATTCCTATAGATGTTATAATAGATTCATATTTAATTAATATTTTAATGAAATTTTTAATACTAATATTTGAATACTCAGTGGTAGTGTTTCAAGGAGACAATAGCCTTTAAAGCCTGCAAAGTGTTAGAAAAAAACTGGTTGCTTGTAGGTGACTAGGACTATAGGAGACATCATATTACAGTCATACTGCATCACTTCAGCAGGATTTCAAGCAGCGAGCAAATATGCATTAATACAATCGACTGTTTCAAATTGGAGAGAAAGCAAAAAAATAATTGGCCATTCCAAATTTATAAAACAATCTAATACTGGGCTGGGCGATATTCTCTTCGGAAAATGTAATGAACGGGGTCGTTCAATCGTTTACGCAGTTTTTATGTCTGTGAAAGAGGTTAAAGTTTGATTGAATGAAATCCTGTCATTGACAATAAAATTCCCAATTACGAGCATCTGCACTGAGCGAAAGCAAGATGGTATGTGAAGCCATCTGGTCCCCTGTGAAGACGACAGACAGTGCCCACAGCTCAGGCTTGATTCTGTGTACAGACGGGCAGGGTGCAATCATTATGTAAACTCCGGGGCCCCCACAGCACACACAGGCGCATGAACAAAGACGAGGGCAAAGCTCTTTTGGCGGCGTTCCATTGGGAGCGTTGCCGCCCCGAACGGGCTTCAGGCTGAGACAGATAGGGGCGTGACTCCTTCACGGTGTAACCAGGTCCCCGAATGACTCAGCAGAGTCGACTCTGGGGCACGCAACTCACCTCCCGTCCTATCTTTCATCCCAAATGTCTAGCATCAGTCCTTCCTCTCTGGCAGGTGGGGACTCCACATGATCATTACATCTCTCTGACGAGCTTACGTCTGTCTACAGATGGTGTAACATTGATCTACCCGTCTGTGCTAGATTAAACGTCTTCTCATTTCCTGCGTGAATGATGCCGTTGAAGAAGGTGTCACTTGGCATTAATCCTTTAGTCATATCGACTAATGGGATCTGAATTCATTTTAAAGTCAAAACCAATGAGCCAATTTAGTATTAACTGCTATTTGATATGATTCCTCCAAAGGAGAACTATCGTGACAAAGTCACCTTCTTCTGAACCTGGAATTTGATCAATTCTTTCAAAGAGGTGGTAAATTTTCGCTAGTGATCTAACCCATTCTCCAGTTGAAATTATTAAAAAATGCAAGATAAATCGATCCGGCAGATTTGCAGTCTTACTGTGCACGGCAGATGCCAACCAGCAGCAGTTCACCTTTTCCTGGTTCTTACAGATTGTATGTTTGTGTGTGTGTGTGTCCGTGTGCGTGTGTGTGTGGAGTGTCTCTACCTATAAGGAGTCCCATGACAAACTAAACAAATGTGTCATCTTAAGAATGTATTACACTTGTCCCAAATGCTACATTTTCCACAAAAGATGCCACAGATCGTTATATCATACACACTATATGGACAAAAGTATTGAGCCACACCTCTTATTCATTCAATTCAGGGGTTTCATTCAGTCCCATTGCTACAGGTGTATAAAATGAAGCACCTAGCCATGCAGTCTGCCTTTACATTTTTGAAAGAATGGATCATTCTAAAGAGATCAATTTGAGCATGGTACTGTAATAGGATGCCACCGTTGTAACAGTTCGTGAAATTTCTTCCCTCCTAGATATTCCATGATCAACTGGAGGTGATATTATTGCAAAGTAGAAGCGTTTAGGAACCACAGCAACGCAGACCATGCAAAGTTACAGAGTGGGGTCGCCGAGTGCAGAGGCGCATATTGCGTAAAAGTCACCAACGCTCTGCTGACTCAATAACTGCAGAGTTCCAAACCTCCTCTGGCATTAACATTAGCACAAAAACTGTGCACGGGGTGCTTAATGGCATGGGTTTCCATGGTCGAGCAGCTGTATGCAAGCCTTACATCATCAAGCACAATGCCAAGCGTTGGATGGAGTGGTGTAAAGCACGCAGCCACTGGACTCTGGAGCAGTGGAAACGTGTTCTGTGGATTGACGAATCACGGTTCTCTATCTGGCAGTCTGATGGACAAGTCTGGGTTTGGCGAATGCCAGGAGAACGTTTCCTGCCTGACTGCATTGTGCCAACTGTAAAGTTTGGTGGAGGAGGGATAATGCTGTTGGGTTGTTTTTCTGGGGTTGGCCGTGGCCCCTTAGTTCCACTGAAGGGAAATGTTAATGCCTCAGCTTACCAAGACATTTTGGAAATTTCTATGCTTCCAACTTTGTGGAAACAGTTTTCCATAAAGGCATAGTTGGATGAGTTTGGTGTGGAAGAACTTGATTGTCCCGCACAGAGCCCGGACCTCAACCCTATTGAACACCTTTGGGATGAACTAGAACGGAGATTGCATGCCAGGCCCTCTCGTCCAACATCAGTGTCTCACAAATGCACTTCTGGAAGAATAGGCAAAAATAGACACATTCCAAAATCTTGTAAAAAGCCTTCCAAAGCCATTTGGATAAGTGTTGTAATGTTGGCAATGTTGGAGGACATTTGGATCAGTAGCTGGCATTTTTGTCTCCAACCTAGACAGTTCATGTTAAAATTTCAGAATCGCACACTCCCCTAACATCAAATGCTCCTCCAACATCTCCAAAACAATTAGGCCACATTAAAATATTGCAATTTCATGTATCTCCAGCAACAAACAGTCCTCCGACATCTCCAATTAAAAAATGTCATGACAAAACATCAGAATCAGACTCAGCTGTGTCACATACCCAGACCAGTGTTCTCGGCTGACTGGTTGTATCAGCTATCCGTGTTCCTGTTCTCTCAGCCGGGGGAGGGGGTGCCTATTTCAAGCGTTCCGTATTGGGTTTGGTGAGGGTTGTAACAATGTGCTGACGGACTACCACACTTTGTGTTCATCAGTTGATACCACAGCCTTTGAGGGGGAAGATGAGTCGCAGGTAAATATGTATTCCTGTTCTAACATTTCAATGCAGAAAAAAAGTGTTTACACAAGAATAGATTCATCCTGGCTTCAAGCTCTCTGAACTACACTGACTCTGGATAGAAAAGGCAGCAGGGCAGCTACAAGCCAATGATGACCATAAACTTCTTAAGAAACTGTGGAACGCATTGGGCAGCCACGCCCTCCTCAGCAGGACAATGCCGAGAGGGAGGGCTCTAATTGCCCCTTAATTGGATCTTGTTGTGCACTTGAATGTGGTTCCACTGATGGCAATCACACTCGGGTACCAACAGTTCTAGGCCTTTAAATGAGCTAGCAAAACTGTCTCGGTAGAAAGAAGAGCAGGGAAGTCAAAGGGAAAAGAGGCGGCATGTGTGGACTGCTGTGCTTTACGGTTTCAGCTGTTTTTGTCGTTTTTGGAAGAAATGGACTGGATGACTAAATACAGACACAGACACAGACACAGACACAGCCAAAGACAGAGACAAGAACTGGAAGCCACTAGGAGGCAGCAATGGAAGACGTGACATAAACCCACCCCCAATGTGTTGTTCTCTGGCTGCTCTCAGACCCAACATGCCCTCGCGTGCTACCAACACCAATGCAACAAAATGTATTGAACATTTAGTATTTATTTATCATGCACTCTAAAAAAAAATGTCTTTATTGCACTTAACCAATTTACTGCTGGGAGATATTTCACTCTCCCCCGCAACTACTGCAATGCTACTGCTACAATTACATCTGTCATCTAGACGACAAATGCACCAGATCATGCATCCTTTCAGGTTCAATCGTAAACCCCTTGTCTTAATATATATCTGAAACCTGAAATGACATTTAATGAAATGTCATTATTACCACTCCCACCATGATTGCAACTTCCTTCATTTGATTAGCATAAAATCAAATTTCTTCAATAAAGAGAGGGATTCCTAAAGTGAAGATTGAGTTATTGACTAGTCAATCCGGGACATTCAGACACATAGACGTGTGTTTACAAATGGTGACTAAACGACTGCCACTGGTTTGCATCATTTCTCAGCTTACTAGCAACTACATTTACACTATTAAAATTTCATATACTATCCACGAGTACATAGATTGAACCTGCAACCTTCTGATATCGACTCCAGTTCCTTAAACCCAACCCCCTACATGCTGTTTGTACAGTAGCACAGTACACAGCTGTAGCTTTCCATAGCTGGCTTAGCCTAATGTTCACTACAGCTGCTATGCTATTGCAAGCATGAAATTAAGTAGCAAACTAGCTATACCCTTCCAGTGAACTGGTGCAAAACTGCCTGAGGAAGGTTCTATTAATATAATATGGTACATAATAGCATAACCAGACAAAGGCTGAGTTGTGAGCTGCAGGTTCATGGGTATCCTTAGCAAAACACAATTGTATTTTTAAAAAGAAAAATAAAAAATATGTAGCAATCATTTTTATTCCACCTTGTTGATTTTGCCCTTGTTGAAATCTGTTTTACACGTTTTGTCAAATTTTAGAAATTGTGCTCAGGAATGGGGTTATGGCTTGGAAGAGAGTGATAATCTCTTTGAAAATACGCTTGATCTTGGCTTGTTAACCAGTCTAACTGAGTTGAACTGGGTCATCTTTGCAGATCATCTGACACACAATCATGCTTTTAATTCCGAACTGGGTCCTCTTTACGGATTATCTGAGATATACAATCCATGCTCTAAATTTAGAGCTGGGTCCTCTTTACGGATTATCTGAGATATACAATCCATGCTCTAAATTTAGAGCTGGGTCCTCTTTACAGATTATTTGTCCCAAACAATCCATGCTCTTAATTCAGGTACATTTCCCATATTTTCCTTTGTTCATGATAATTTCAGTACACTCTGTATCAGGACACTGCCTTGAGCGTACATTCTTTAAATCAATCAGCGTGTATCTGGGTGAGAGAACAAAAGTTCTATCCCAAATCATAGACATCAAATTTCAAAATCAAACACCCCTTTGAAAGCAAATGTCTAATGTGGAGGAATGAAATGAACAAAAGGTGGCCAAGGCCTTCCAAGTGGCAGACTGTAAAAGCACACATCCAAGCACAGGCTGAGCCCTGTGTGTTGGATTTCACAGCTCTTGCCATTTGCCAATTGTGATTGGGCTGACAAATAAAATGTTTTGTATGCAGACTTTGCTGCCCTTTTTTAAATTTTACCTTTTGGTCCTTTACCTACCAAAAACACAGGTTGTGTTATTATCAGACATCAACCCCCCCAAATGTGTTGTAATAAATAACGAGTAAGTTATTGTGACATTTACCATTTTTTGCTGCTTTTTCATTATTATGAAACAAATGAGACCACAGTTAACCCTATTATTCAGTAGAATTATGTTTTATAATGTTACCTGTTATCTGTCTATAGATTTCAGACTTGCATTCAACACTCTCATCATTTAATGGACGACTCCCAAAGTCGTCACCGAGCATGCCTGAAGTGATGGTAATGTGGCAGAACAAAACTAAACGCACAGCTTCCCAAAGATGTAAATCCATGTTTACTTCAAACCACTTCAAAAATAAACATTACAATTCTGATGTAGTATTACATAAAAAATATATCTCATGGTATGCTTTAAACTTGATGAAGTCTGTTGCATGGGTGATTGTGTGCAGCAATTATTGTAAAATGCAACACCAAGTTTCTAATTTTTTCTCAGGAATTCTCACATTTGTCATTGAATTTCACACATGACAAAAAAAAAAAAAAGAAAGAAAGAAAGAAAGATAAGATTACCATGGCAGCAATTCCTTTAGTCTTTAAAAAAATACCTTCGGTCTCTAATCACATAACAATGAAAGAAAGAATAGGATTACATTTTAAACCTATCATTTCTGAAGCTGTAGTGAAGTCTGTGGTGGTTCTTTATGGCCCCTTTAAGAGTCTTAGAGTCTAAAAAGATGGTATGTGTTTGGTTTGTCCAACCATTGCAGGTAAATATGACTGCTAAATGCTGGGGGCAGTCAATGAAAAACTCTTCCTGAAACAACGGTTTAAGGATCCCTCTGGACTAAACTGAGGTGACATACACCACTGGGCCCTGGCACATAACCTTAATCCTGAATTTCCTCAAAAGGGAGACATTGTGAGCAATTTCAAGTGCACTTCCAACAATGTATTCTAGACTCAACACACACAGTTAAATTGAATGTATATTCGTTTCACATATTAAAAGAGGACAGTAAACAATTATTTAAAAAGAACAAAAACTGGTGATGTTTTCCAAAAGATGTCAAAATGTGTTCAGCGCTTTTTTTTTTAGTTATCAGCATTATGATGCATACCCCTTCCCATCCAAACTGCCTCCAGGACTGACAAGGAAGCAGCCAGGGGGTTGAGGTGCACAAACAGGAGGAGAACATCCATAACTAAGAGAATGGAGAACATCTCGAGCAGGTGGCTGACGAAGACACCCGTTAACGAGGAGAACATCTGAAGATTGGTCCCAGGAGACGAAAGTGAAGGAAAGATGGCGATGTCGTGCATTTCCAGCCATCCCTGCCCCAGTCCGTGGAGTATTTGGTTTCCTTATCCGTAGCTTGTCCTTTTTGATTCTTCAAGATAATCAGTACCAAGTTTATATAAATAGTCTTTTCCTCTGTCATTGAATAGTATATAAATAAATCTTCCTGACTTACCCCGCAGAAATACACGTTCTGCAAAACGGTCGAGAGCCATCTTAAAAATATCCCTCACTGTCTGTGGAGTATCAAAAATATTTTCTCTTCAAATTTTAAAATATCTTTAGAAAAACGTTCTAATTGTATAGATATACAAATAAAATTTGATGCAAATCATTTAATGAAGTAGTTAAAGCTGTATTCCATTTATGCAAGTCACAAATTTAGCTTGCATCAGACCACTGATTTCAACAACATAGTCTAGACTCGCAGGGTTATCCCAGTAGTGAGGGAAATGTCAATCATTTCTGAAAGTTCCTTGACAGATTTTGTTTTACTTTTCAAGGCCAGATGATATTCTCTACAGATTTTCTCTTCACCTTGAATAATGTATCATAAATGTTAAATATGCATTATCTTCCTCAGTTTCATCTCAGACCGGATCTGTTGGTTCTGTAAATTTCATGAGGACATTTCTGTGTGCGTGCGTGCATGTATGCGTGCATGCGTGCATGTGTCCGTGTTTGTGCGCATGTGTGTACACGGCAGGCACACTGCATGTGAGCCCCAGACCTTTCTCCAGCTGTCAGGAAGCTCTGGTTTATTAAAATGCTTGAAATAACTTGAAAAATCCGACTGTCTGCCAATGACTGCACTGAGAAACTCACTTTGTGTAGAAGACAGAAAATTATACAGGACCAAATTTCAGGGGTTGCTTTGTTTGGTTTTTCTGATGATGTAAAAGCAAAACAAACTGCAATCGGTGCTTATTAACAGGATTTTAAAAGGCTGTGAATATTCTTTTTGTCCGTTACGTGGTTCCTTACGTCAGACTACGAGCAGAGGACCCCCTGGGAAGTAACTGAGAACGCAGAGGGGATCTTTAATGCAGATTAAACAAAAGATGGTGATTTTAATTGTAAATGAGTTTATCCCAAATTTAATCCCGGGATTTCGTGGTATTTTCTTCATGCTGTCGTCCTCCTGCCACGGACACGCTGGCTGCCCCAAGGGCCACAGGGCGCTTTGTCTCCGCTGTTGAATTATTTGCCAATGGCTCCGGGGGGTGGGGGGCTGTGCAGTGGAGGGATCCCGAGGTTTTCAGGGCGGAGTGAGGGAACATGGCACCCATCGCCGTTACTGGCTGTGAAAGCTATTTCCGCCCCTTATCCACAGAGACCTGCAGGGGCAACAGGAAAAACACATTAATCTGCGCATCCTGACAGAGGGGGAGGCGGGGAGAATCTGGGACGGTCAAAGGAGCGCATTATATTTTCTGGAGAGAGTAGAATCAAAATCCTGCAAGTTACAGATGTGCTGTTAGTTTCAAATGCAAACAATAAGATTCATACAGATGTAGAGTTGGTTAAAAAATGCTAAGGGATTTTTACAGATTAGTTAAAAATGGCACTAATAAAGTTTAAACAGATGTCGTCACATGTTACACTGATCACACACGTCACACAGGACACACTCGTCACATGTTACACTGATCACACAAGTCACACTGGGCACACTCGTCACACAGGACACACTCGTCATGTTACATTGATCACACACGTCACACTGGGCACACTCGTCGCATGTTACACTGATCACACTCGTCACACTAGTTAACTCGTCACTCGTTAAACTGATCACTCTTGTCAAACAGAGAAAACTTCCATTGGGTACTGTAAGCTCTAGTGCAGAACCCAGGAACACTGGACGAAATTTCACATATCCATCATTTCTGAATGAGAAGCTTAATTTAATGTTTTGTTCTTTTGTTACAAGAAAAGAAAAGACTCAAAAGTAGAAGAGACAATGGAATATATTATTTTTGGTCAGATTAAGTAAAAATTAGATTCATTCACAATAAAAACAACCCAGAAAAAGAGCAGCGTAATTAGTTTTCAGTCAAAAACTAGCACACATCATAGCACTTGCATAGCACTAACACATCATAGCACTTGCAAGCAAAACCCAACATTTTAAACTAAATGTCTGTTTTCTGTAGATTCATATAAACCTGGAAAAAGATTTATCTAGTGTTCTATCAATGAGTCCCTTGAGTTTCCATGGGGTATAAAAAGAGGTAAATCTGTCAGTAAATTCGGAAGCATGGTAAAAGCCAGTGAACGCTCAGTCAAAAGAGTCATTGATCTTCACAAGTTAAGTGAAGACTATTAAAAAAAATCCACAGAAATCTACCAATCTGGAGCTGAAAATGGACATTCAAGCAAGACAACAATCCAAAGCATACATCACAATCTAAAATTATTGGTTCAAGTGGTTAAATAATTACAAAAAATTACATCCTAGACTGGCCATTGCAGTCTCCAGACCTTAATCCAATTGAACATTTGCGGTATACTTTACAAGGCCAATATATCATCTAATATAATCTCAACAGATCACAAAAGAAAGCCAAGAAATTCTCCATGGAGGAATACTGAAAAATATCAGCCATAACAGGATAAAAGTATATTATCATTATTATACCATGACCCTAACCAGGGCAAGTAGTTAAGCAAAATGTTTAATGTATAACGAATGATCACCATCATCATCTTTTAGAGGATACTCTTATTGTGCATAACTGGTAAATGTAAGTAAGCACTGAGCCAACTTGATCCCTGTTTAACTAGAAAATGTGCTTAATTAAAGTAATTATAATCACAAGACATCACTGCTACCCTTGGCTCCTGCCTAGAGCATCTGTCGCGGGTGGGGGAGGCCCTACAAAAGGAACCTCACTTAATGTGAACGGAAAACTTGCCCATATGAAGGGTACGCTTATGATGTAGCCAGTGCAGGACAGAAGGTGCCGTAGCCTCGTGGTTTGGCAGAGGACCTTCGGCTACCCTTCATCACTGGCGGCATGCGAGCCGGTTGGCAACCAGGCTGTTGTCCAGCCACCAGGGGGCATAAGGGTCAGGGCAGCACCCGACAGCCATGAGAACCTGATCACCACCAGGAGACCAACTAAGAAGTGTGGGGCCTTCCTTGTTCAAAGTGTCACCTGGACATCTGTCCACGGTGTTTATTGTAGCCAGTAAAGCAGGCAAGTAAACATCATCCTTCCTCTTTGCTTCCGTCAACAGCTTTCTCACTATAAATTGACTTTGTTAGCAGTCGCCGGGTGTAGTGGGAGCCACTGTGTGACTAAAGCCTCTCCACGGCTGTGAACAAAGCAACAGTGGGTTTTGTGTTAAAAGTCACTCACTTCACATGTTAAAGTCTGTCCCACCTTTCTTTACCTGCAGTCCAGGAATGTCTAATTGTTGTCTCTCTGATCATTTCAGACACATTCTTTCAACACTTTTTGCAAATGCCAAGAGATTGTTGTAAAGTAAAACCGTGATTGCTGAGGAGGAAATTACAGAACGGTGACAGGGGCCCACACAGGGTCTCGCGGCCTATCTTTGGGATCGGCAGGGACATAAATAACAGTCACAGATACAATCTTTGTACTTTAGTTCATACTTTGAAATGAAACTACACAGATGACGGAATGCAGGGGTGGATGTTGGAACATGGTTTCGATCAGCTGTGGCATGGAAAATGGAAAATATGGTAATAAAATAATTTCCATACTCCTCCGCTTGGAGATGCTGTGTGGATTTTTAAGTTTGTTCCCCCCTACAACAGCAAGGAAATGATCAGGGTGCCGTGCTTCCATTCGGCAGTAGGTCGGGGTGGGCGAGGGGGCAAGGTTTTGCTACTGTTAATCAATGCATACCCATTATAGACAGACACTGTGTGACATAAAATTGTTATAAAGATAAGATCTAGAGTACAGGGTCAGTCAATGAGTTATTTTATGGTGACTATTATTATCAACAAACTGCTATGCAGACCTTCCCATCTTGAATGACTCACTAAATTAAGTACATTTAGCTGTACATTTACTGCAGGTTACGTACCTTCCTCAAGGCCATTACAGCTGTATATTTACTGCAGGTTAAATACCTTGCCCACGGCTAGTACAGCTGTGCTAAGATCAGCTGTGGATGTGCCACAAATAGACATTAACACGCACACACGCACACACGCACACAGAGAGGCACAGACAGACAGACACACACACACACACACACACACACACACACACACACACACACACACACACACACACAAAGAGACATACATAAACACACAGAGAGGCAAGCACAAGACAAACACAAACAAGGAGACATGGGGAAACGCACACGCACACACACTTTTGCGCAGAAGAAAATAACACACAGGTCTCTTCCTGCTTAGGACTGCTCACATTAACCCGGCCATGTGAGGACAATTTGGTCTGGGACACCCGTTAAGCTGGCACCAAACAGGGAGACCTGTAATGAGTAGGATGTGGACCTCGCCGTGATCTGAGATAAGTGGTGCTGGCAGCACGGATGGGAGACTCATCACCGAGTCGAGGCTTACACTACACTCAGCGTGTGGGATGTGTTCCCTGCTTCGCATCTTGTTTCAATTCCCCCCACAAGGGCCCTGGCTGAGATGATAGTGCCTCGCTTCTCCCTCGGCTGATGCACCGCCCCCTGCTGGCTGCACTTCAGTGCTGCCGAGTTGGCCGTTGGGTCCTCCATGTCTTCAGTCGATCATTCCCTCAAAAAAACTCTCTCTTATACCGTGATAACTATCTACTCCCCAAACCGTGAACTTCATTGACCGCTGAGTGGCCAAAAGGCTTTTATCAGACACAACAAAAGTCCTTGAACCTTTCACACTTCAAAACAATGCTACACTAGCTTACGGCATGTTAACTATTTGGTATGTTATAATAAATATACATATAACGATATATATTCAGGAGTACTGGGTTTGGGTCAGAGCGGCACATAGAATGTCAGAAATACTGGTCATTTATACTGGGAGAATATGGCTTGGTAACCAAATTTATCCAAAGGTCCCTTGATTAAAAGGGCAACCTGGCATTTGGCGTATGAATGGACTACACTAGCAGGGTATAAATGGACTACAATAAGTATGGGGTGGACTATACTAGCAGGGTATAAATGGACTACAATAAGTATGGGGTGGACTATACTAACAGGGTATAAATGGACTACAATAAGTATGGGATGGAATATACTAACAGGGTATAAATGGACTACAATAA
>JAOYSI010007839.1:0-24319 GCA_025775065.1 Hiodon alosoides | reverse complement strand
TAACAGGGTATAAATGGACTACAATAAGTATGGGATGGAATATACTAACAGGGTATAAATGGACTACAATAAGTATGAGGTGGACTATACTAACGGAGTATGAACGGACTATGCTAGCCTGGTATGAATGCTACTGTGAATTTTAACTAGATCCTCAGAAAACTTTGCATGAAACGAGCCTCATTCATAGGCTGGATGGCAAACTACTTGTGCAAATTTATTATTTGTTTCAAGTAAGCAGTGAATTATGGAGACAAACCGAGAGGAACATGAAGCCAGAGTTTGAAGCAAACCCCTATATACAGCCCATATCCAATAGCAGAGAATGCTCTCACCTGATTCGGTTTTCTGTTTGTTCCCGCATCCCTGTCCATCATTTTGATAATCCTTACTTTTTTCTGAAGAAAGAAGTATGTATAGAAATGAAAAGAAGCAGCATTACACATTTCAGAATGTCTACAAATGGCTGACGCTACACAGTTGTGGTGGTGGACTTTCGGAGAATGGTCTTCTGTGGTTTAGGGGAAAAGTGATGAGGCACGCCGGTGGAGTTTGCAGGCGGGAAGCTGTGGCTGACGCTAATGCCCCCATTCTCCACCGGGGGCAGCGCAGAGCGAGGGGACAAGCAGTGATGGGAGGGGCTCCACTTGGCGTCCGCCAGCTCGGGATCGTACTGCAGGTCGCAGTCCGGGCAGTACCCTAGGTACTGGACCTTTTCGCTGAACCGGACCCGCTCTCGCTCCCGCGTTGTCTGGGGGCAGCGGGTCTTCTCATGCCGCAGAAGAGGGAGGGGTGCCGGGGAAGGTAGGGATAGGGGGGCGGGTAGGGCCAGGAGGGCAGGTCCCGGCCCAGGCCCTTTCTCTGGAATGTTTTTTGGGATGCAGCACAGGTCCCTGCTAATGGGTTTCCCCGGGAAGATCCCGTTGCGGAGCAGTGTCCCGAGGGGCCGGCCCGGGTTTCCCAGCGGGGAGATCCAGCTGCGGTTGTCAGTCCGGACGGGAGTGAGGCGTGGTGGAGGCAGGGGAGGGTGCGGCCTCCTTAGCACAGTCAGCATGGCTGAGCCGGCAGAGCAGGGCAGCCCCAGCAGGGCCTCCTCGTGCTTGACTTTGTCCGTGCTGGAGGCCGTGGTGGTGGTGGTGGTGCTGCTGGAGCTGCTGTTCAGGGTGTCCGTCTTTGAGCTATCCGTCATCTCCTCCTCCAGACGCAAGTCGGAGGTCAGCGAGTCGATGTCGTGGACCACCTGCAAGGCACAAAGTAAAAGAAGTTACAGGTGTGAGGGAGGGTGTGACTGGCAGTATATTTCCTCAAATTGGCAAATTTGTCGAAAAAAAATCAATCACGATAAGACTAAAGAGGCCCGCTGGTAAAGCACTGAGCTAAGGACCTGTGGCTCCAGGATTGGCTAACTCTTTTCTTAATAAATTACAATAATTTTGAACACATGTCTAACGCGGCCTGGTGTTTTTGATCTCCTACCGTACCCACAGTTCACTGCTGCCTGCCAACACGGTTTCACTTTGTTAAACTATACCAAGAGGGAGAAACGTTGATACACACTGAAGGGAAAGGACGGGGATCAAAGTTGGAAAAAAAAGTCGAACATCTGCCTCAGAAATAATATAATATATACAATATTACAACCCGCTTTTTTCTTAACATCCGAGCAACACCTTGACAGAAATAGACCTGTTTCAGTACTGTACATACACCAGCTACCCATTACCTTTGTTCTTTGAGGAAGGAAGAGTTGGCTATTATACTGTAGACTTTTTATATAAACTCATCAAAAAGTATAGACTCATCGTCTATACTCCTTAAATTTTTTTTTTTAAAGCACGATATGTTGAGTATTCTAGAGGAGACAGTTTTCAAGGTTCCTAGCTCTCTATGTTAGATACCAAGGTGTAGCCCAAAGGAGATAACTGATCAAGTTGTAAGGATGTGTATTGAAATTAACTGCGCACACAGGAACCTTTGTTTGACCTTAAATAACTGCTACATTGAAAATCGTGTGTGGGAATCTGAAAGAGGTCGCTGCCAGAAACTGACCTAAGAAGCCTTCTTGTTTTTTTCCCTGGGTTTTTAAGATTTTTCCTCACAACTGCTTTGTTAATTGAGACTGTACTGAACCTCAGACAGCTAGAGAGGACTGTACTGAACCTCAGACAGCTAGAGAGGACTGTACTGAACCTCAGACAGCTACAGAGAGCACAGCGCTGCCTGGGCCTCCCCTGCTTTGCAGCAGCTCAAAGCTCTCAGGTGGCATTACAGGCGGATTCACTTCAGAAAGTGCGTTAGTCCTCTCGGTGGGTCAGTGCTAATGGTGCGGATATCCCTGGGCACGAACCCACCACAGACGCCGAGGTCGGCGACGAGCTGTTAGCATTTCAGTTAACAGCCTCAGGGGAGTTCGGCTGACGGTTCAAAGGACTCGGGTTCCATCCCCAGGCAGGGGTCATACACCGGACAGTGTAGTGAGCAAGCCACGACTAGCTACACCGAATCAACCCGGGGTTATTACCTACCTAGCAAATTTACACAGATAAAACTGAAAAACAAGCAACATTGAAGTGGGCATCAGAGGCGTCATGCAATTTCCTAAAAGATGGGAGACGGGTTAGCTACGCCCACAGGATTAAAAACAGACTAGAGTCCTGTAGGATTGTACAGTATACCATGTCTTCATGCGCCTCTGTAACCACAACTAAGCACATTGAAATGAGGCAACTTCCCTGGGGCGCCCCTAGGATTCCGACACCAATGTGACTTTGACAGACTGCTCCATGCTCTGTCATCATGCCCTGGGTGAGGAGGCTCAAAGCCACCTCTCGTGAGACACACTGCCAGTTTGGTCCATGTTGACCTTGATGGCTGACAGATAACGAGCATCACTGGACGCAGTACTGGATAGCTTAAAAAAATAAATATGTAAAAATCACGTATGGTCTAATACTGAGGTGTAATTATCTCTGACTGGACAGTTCTGACTCAACGCTGCATCTTACAGGGATTCAGTCTTTTTTTTTAATTAGTATTTTTCAGTTTTTTTATGGCACTGTTCATATCTCTCCAAGCAGTTTCACGTTTCAGTTTCTTTTTTCAATAATTCATGGCCGAAAAACCTACGGGACCTAATCTGGGTATTCATAAGTGGGAGGTGCTAAACTGTCATATTTTATGGATGCGCTCCAGGTAAATATCAAAACCAATGCATGCATTCGAATTCAACTTCACAAGTCAAGGTGTCTTAAATCATTACTGTAAACCACCAATTCTTAAAAAGAGGTGAAACAAAGCGTTTGAAAAAAAGAATTATGCTGTGTGCATACAAGATTAAATTGCTTGGATTAAAAATGCAAAAGTAAAACGGTACAAAGGTACAAATGTAAAATCCTATTTTTTTTCAGAACAAATTCTAGAAGCTAACAAACCGTGGGACTACAAAAAATGTAATGAATTAAAATACCCCTTGACATTTAAAGGTGTTACAAAATTACCCGCCGTGTTTGTGTAAATCGGCCAATTTCACAGAGGAAAAAGGCGTTCCACAGTTGTGGGCGGCGTGACGCCATAGCTCCCAAGTGACAGGTAGGTGGCCACACGTTTTAATGATCATATTGTTAACTGTATCGAAGTCTTCATGGGGATTTGATTTCTTGAAAAGTTTGTTCTAAAACGGGATTCTGTGTGTTTGTTTTATACAGACATTTCAAGACGTCACGTTTCAAGACACTTCGCCGTGACAAGCATGTTTGTCCTCAGATTGCTTCCATGGGGATAACATTTTGCCAAGTTTCCGATTTGAAACTACTTTGCGCCTTGTTGGCAGTGTTTATTGCAGTAGGCATAGTTATATAAACACGACTTTACGTAGCATTTGTTATTATAGCATATGTAGGATAACCTGTCACGTTGCGCGAATTGTTAAAGAGAGAACCGCCGATGTTTTCATTAAATGAATTCTGAAAATCGTACCCTGAACAATACACAGATAACCGCCAACCGATTTCAACTGGGTAAAAAAAAAAAAAAACATTTTGTCCTTTTGAATAGTTCTTAATTTGGAAAAAACGAACGAGCTTACTCTGTCCCTAACAAAATGACCGGATAAAAAGACATGTGACTGGTGACGAATGATAATCATTTACAGCTCACCGTTTAGCGGTTTCAAATGGAACATTGTGGCATACAAAATACAAATAAGATACAAGATTGCCAGTAACCATTTCTTAAATATTCAAATGTATAAGAGGCATACACAATGTTTTTTTAAACAAAAAAATCCTATTCACCTCTGAGAATGTACTTGTCAAATATAACCTGTACACACATTAATATGAGAATATGGGCACATAGGCCCCGTTTCAAGAATATAGTGTATAGTTGTCTATACCCTGCCTTCTAAAAAATAATTCTAATCTATGTTGTAAAATGAATGTCTGGGTGGTATTAGTAGTCATGTCCGACTTAGTCTAGCTGCCTGGCATGAGTTTTCTCTTCATCTGTTTGGTCGGCTTGCTCTGAAGGGAAATTAACATGTTGTAAACCTACAGCACTAACCTCCTTGAGTTCTTTTGCCACATCTTTCAAGTCGCCCAGGATGTTTTCCAGATCTTCCACGATTGTCTTAATCTGCCGTTTTACTTTAACTTTGGAGACTACACCCGCTGACTCCGTGTTGGTGGTCCCTGACATTTCTTTCGATGCCACACGAAGTACATTCAAGGAGCACGGATCAATCCTGTCGCGGACATGATTACAGTCTGTCCATGCATGTATCGCTATGTTTTCTTCACTTTCACTCACAAATCGCAGAAGACAGTAGCAAAGCACGGCGCCTGAGTTCCCGTGAGCACGCTTGCGCAAGAGCACATACTGACATTAGTATTATTTCAAGAGACTTAAAAAGAAATGTCGGTAAAGTTGTGTTAGGGTACACGAGTAGCTCTTTCGTCTGCATTCCCTCCCGTTCTCGGAGGTAAAAGATTTTCTCCGACGTGCGGTTTCCAAAACGTCCGCATTTTTCATAATTTGGAAATCTGTTTCCTAGCATCACCGGTGTCAGAATGGCTAATGAACAAAAACATTACGACGAAAAGGGAGGAGGGAACAGCGGCTGGACCATTCGTTTGCTGTCACCCTCTTATAGTTCTGCCAACGCCTGATAATCTTCTGCAGACTTGACTAGCGATATCATGTTTTTTTTTTTTTAATTCAAATAATTTCCTATCGATTGTATGTTTCTTTTTCACGTACACACCAAAATAACAACATCGCCAGACGACTCAAGTAAGATTCAGTAAGGCAGCTTCAGGGACCACCACTTCTGCGGCAATGGCATATCCGTCATTTGACGGCGTCCATAACAACTGCGGGGCGTGATATTTAACACAAGTTGGCTTCATCACTACGTATAATTCAGATATAATTAATATCCCCACAATAATAAAGGTTAACCACATACCATCGTATGAATTATTCATTTGTTAGAAAAGATATAGGCAACAGTTAAATATAGTGAAAATATCACTTCCAAAAACGGTGTAAAGATTTCCCAGAGATATTTTTTAAGAGCAACTGCTATGTTAGTTTCTACAGTAAATCATACTGTATACATATAAATTAACCCAGTAAACGGCCTCGTATACGTTCTTGCCATCTACACATATCTTGCAATTGGGGCATATAAAGTCAAACGTTATCTTTTTGGCTGTATTCCGTTTTGTAAAATGATTTTACAGAATAGTATGCGTTAAGTATTTTCATGGCATGTGGACATAAAGCGCGGGTGCAAACTATTGCTCACCGTACATAGTACGGAAAAATGGATAGTAAATTAAACGCTAACGCCAAAGCAACATTGATGGCCAGCATGTTTAACTACAAAATTTCCACTTTTGGTATGCCCAGAAAACCTGAATGACAGGAAACTTTTTATAGCACAACGCCGACTTAGTCTGACGTTCTCATGTGGATTCTGATTTAGGTTTAATCATAGATTCATGATTAATCGGTATGTTTTTTTTTCAGATGATCTTTGTCACTGATGCAGGTTGTCTGCATTTCTGTATATGTCCGTTCTGGGATTCTTTTGTGATCATACTGTGCGTCTTCGATCTACAGGAAATTGCCTCAGCAGGAGAGATGTTCATTATAGCATGTTCAGATTGGGTGCAATAGACATGATTTTTGTCATGATTGCACTCGTTCCGGAGGGATAGTTTCCATCCCTTGACATTTAGACATTGTGTGTGTGTGTGTGTGTGTGTGTGTGTGTGTGTGTGTGTGTGTGTGTGTGTGTGTGTGTGTGTGTGTCCGTCCTTTTACGCAGAATAACCCAGGGCGTTCTCAGCTTGGTAAGAAACATTTCCTGGAGGCTGCCGTCCACTCCGTACACCACTGTTTGTTTGTCTTTGAAAATCTTTTAATGTAGAATACCTTCGAGCTTATTTATTTCCTGCCTTCATGAACTCTTCAGTTGGAGTGGTTGTAAATTCCATTTAGCTGTTAGTTTTCTATTTCTAATCTTTGCCTGAAGAACCTAAACACTGTTACTGACTGAGAATACTGACTGATTTTTACAGTGGCTCTCAAAATATATTTTAAAAATAGTACATTTGCCGTGTTTATGTATGTGTATAAATGATTGAGTGTGTTTGTGGTTAAAAATAAAATTTAGCTAAATAATTATGTATTTGAATTTCAAACCTGTTAGCCAAGCAAGTCACTAATAAAACCTTTTCCAAAGCATGACTATGAAATCATCTGTTATTAAATATTTTGCTTGTCAGAACAACTGGTAAAAGTCATTGCCATGCCAACTGGGGAAATACACTTAAAAAAAATAATCAATCCTATCCCATCCTACCCTATCAGTGTTTTTTTGTTTAACTGAGTATCTGAGTTTAAGAATGTTCAATATGCTTTAGACCGTTGTGCGCACTTATCTGGTGTTATTACACTCATAAATGGCCAAAATCACTAATTGTATTTTATTGACATCAGAATGTGCCACTACATTCAGGAATTCTATCTGAGCACTATTACAACCGTTCTGGCTGCGTATGTTCATAATGTTCACTTTTGCTTTGCTAAGTAAAGCAGACTAAGGCTTTTGCTTTATGCTTTGAAACGTTACTTGGGTACTTGGTCTCCAGCGTTACAGAGCTGTGAATGCTTTGAGCACAAATATACAACCTTGGCCTGGAAGCCTACGTAATATCTTTTCACAACACACTTTGACCACATTATCCATCGCACACAAGCCTTGGGCAGAAACCCTGCACACAGCTAACGGATGCAGATATGAAGGGCGGAGAATTCTTCGCAATGCCTGGTGGAGGCAGTATTCATTAAGCTTCATGAAGGAGGAAAAATTTGTTCTAAGTTAAACAAACCTTTGACTGGTGCGAGGAGTGACGACAGACCTTGAAAGTTCGCCGGTTGAGCTATATTGAGGAAATTTTTTTCTAAATTTTGACACGTACACTAAGGTATTTTTTCCCTTTAATTTAAATGAAATAAATGTATTTTAACAAAGTTTATCACTGAAACAAATTTCAATAATCATCTCTCCTACGGGACAGAGCAAGAGGATTATGGTAAAGGGTTGAAGGGCTTCTGATAACTTGCACAGAGTGGTGAGCCAGTATCCTAAGAACACTCACAGTTCTCACATTACTGCTTACCAAAGCAGTTCGACTGCTATCTTCTGAGCTCCACCGTATATAGGAAATGTTAGCATCACTGGTACAAAGTCAAAATGTTTTCATTATTTAATGTTAATCTCAGTCCCTCTAGTTTTAAAGTTATGAACATTTAGTTCAGTTGTAAAACACTCTTATTATTTTGCGCTCATCTGATAAAACCATTAGTCCGCCATCTTTGTGTTGATAGATGTGTTGGGCCATGGTGGCATTAACTGCTTATTTGATAACGTACAAAGTGCATTAACAATACATGACAAGACAAACACTGTTTATCGTGCAACACTGAATGCCCACAGGGACTGACTCACAGTTACTATGTGATCATGCGACTCAAGACTGATGTGTGCATTTTGAGCATCAGAGCATCACAAGTCACAACAAAGGGTGGCAGTCTGATGTAACAGTAGGCAACGCCTGGACAGGTCCATGATTCCCCTCCCCCCAATTGGCTCTGTGCTGTATACTGCGTCTTTCCAAACATGGCAGCCCCAGAAATGTGGCCCAGAGTCAGTATAATGCTCACAAAGAAGTTGTGACATGCCAGCAGGGAAACAGTGAGAGACCTGGTGGGTTTCTGGGAGGGCGGAGGTTCGCTCGCAGGAACCAGGCCTAATGTTTATGTCCAACAGTTCAGGACACCTCCATGTGGTGCCGGAGGGAAGCAAGCAGATCTGCCAACTAGCTTTTCTTCTCAAACCTGTGACTGCATCTAAAAGGGCAACATTTAATATTTGAATATTATGAGATTTGAATATTTAATATTTTTAATATTAAAATTAGTAGATTTATATGCATTTACATTATGAATTAAGAATAAATGAACAAATTTGGTTTGACACGCAGCCTGCTGGGCCGTGCCTACTGGCAGACAGCACTGAAAAGCAGCCCAGAGAACACATCCACCCCTAGAGTCAAACCTGCACACACTTACTAAGATCAGACTCAGGTGCATTCAATAACAGTCTTTGAAGAAACGATTATTTAAAAGTCTGTAGTTTTTGCTATAATTTTTGTGTTGGGTTTTAATCTAAGAACTCAGAGTTTAGCTATTGATCTTATTTATTAATGTTTATTAATTCGTTATATGTATTAATCTAATATATTATTTATTAATACATTACAATTACAAGCTTGTCTGAATTCAAATCTGAATGATTGACAGTAGGCATATAGGCTGTTGATACATTTTTTGGTACCTCTTCATTTTTTATTATGAATCCAAAACTGGGTGTGACATGCTCTGAAGGTGACTTTGGCTGAATGCACTCTCTACAGTTTCGTAAAGCTCGTCTTGATATCAAAACGTGTCGTTAAATGTTAAAACGGCTTGCCGTAGCTGCCTCCAGTAATTTAGTTTCAGCCTGTCAAATTTCAGGATGTGTAACAGACTTATATGTGTTCTCATGGATTGTTCCATACAGGCAAGGGTTGGGGCTGCTCTGTTGGACATAGTGTGTGTTGACAATGGGAACCCTTAGGATAGTGTGATTAGTTCTGTGAAGTTTGACGTGATAGATGACATTGATGACATGAGTTTAGAAGGGGGTGAAAGGTATTTGAGAGGCAAAAGATTCTATATGGGATTTCTTAGGGTACCAAAACACGTGACAGTGGAGGGCAATGAGATAGTGGGTATGGTGGCAAGATACTTTTAGGGGAAAGAGTGGATAGACTTAGATGTTCTTTTGATAGGGTTGGTTAGGAGTAAGGTGGAGGAGGGGTTTGGAAGTGGGAGAGCGGGAGGTAACTGTATTGAATTCATTGATTGGTTAGGTCAAGGGGAAGGCAAATTTGGGGTACCAGTCAGGATGAGGTATTGCTTATTAGGTTGAGGTTGAGACACTGTGGGCTCAATGGATACTGTCAATTGGCTGCTTTAGCTGTGACCACTTACTCTGTGCAGACACTCCCAGTGGAACACTGTGACCATGTTTTGGCAGTGGTTCTCTAATTTCTATATACCGCAGATGAAGATCACTCCAGGCTTTGACCTGCTTTTCTGGTTGTAGGAGCTGTGCTTGTTGAGTCCTCTGGGTGGCAGCAATATGGCTACAAGGGTTTATTCTGACGGAAAGTTAATGGAGGAAGAAGAAGACCTCTTCTGGGTAACCGGAAGTGGGCTAGAGTTATTAAACTACCTGCCCATCAAGAAATAAATATCTCGGGTCGGTTCCTTTATTAGGGTGCGTTAGCGTGTACTGTTATAGCTTCTGTACCTGCCTGGCAGCAAGACCATTCTCACCATGGCCGCCCCTTTAATGTTCGATGGGAAAGTTGTGTTAATCACTGGAGCTGGTGGTGGTTAGTGCATTTTCTACAGAAATAGTATAAAAGTAATTTCTGCGATGATTGCAAAAGCATAGATTGTTAGCGTAAGTTAACAATGTACTGTAATAATCGTGTAATCCACTGTGTGTTGCTGTGTATGTATTGGGGAAAAAAAAGTTGCATCAAACGATATCATTTGTATGTTAGACTGACTAGGTACTTTGGTAATTTTAACATATAAACTTCCAGTTAACGATTTTATTTTACTAAAGTTCGCTAGCTAGCTAAATCTACCGTGACAAACTGTCCGTGGAACTTGCAGTTTAGCAAGCTAACTTTCAAAAACGACCTTGTAATCGTTATCGGTGTTAAACTTATATAAAATCAAATAACTATTTAGCAGTCAAGTTATGGATATCATGTCATTGGCAAAGTTACAAAACTGATAGCCCTGTACGGAGAACAAAGTACGATCTGTTTACACTGTAGTGTGTGAAAGGGCATCTATTACGCAAAATTAGCAATCACAAGCCACCACGAGCTACCTTTCGTATCCCACTCGGACAATGTCGTGTTTGTGACAGACCAGATTTGTCTTAGGTGTTGATTATTGTCCAATGTTTCAGTTCTTTTCACTCCCAAAACTAAACTTTAAGTTTGTGGTTTGTCAAACCAGCCGTTGGTTGAATTAGGTTGCTACTAAAAACCAGAACATATTTAATTTTATGGTATAAGTCTATTATGGTCTATTCTTTTAATTTATTTGCCTTGACTAGACTCATTTTTTAAAGAACGGTAGATTCAATTGGCTTGGTACCGAACCCACGCTTTCTTGGTCCTCTTGATCGGGTTGCAGGTGCATTCCTGTTTTTGGGCTAGTGGCGCTGTGTATATACTATTCCCCTTCTTCGTGTTTGCAAAAAATGCACTTTGCTAAGCGAGTTGCTTTCAATAAGAACATCCGCCTGAATAACGTTAAGAGATTCGTTTTTGTCTTTCTTGCCCCCAGGACTTGGGAGAGAATATGCATTGGCCTTTGGTGAGAGAGGGGCATCTGTTGTAGGTAAGAAGGACATTTTTATTCAATTGGACAGTCACCATTATTCCTTTGAGGTTTTCATTGAAAGTGGATAGTGTAAACGATATTGTTAGAGTACTGTTATTATTCTGTTAATTAATTAAAACATGACATGAATGATGCAAATATATCATGAATGAATTAATGTGGAGCACTTCTTGAGCAAATGGTTTATATACATTTATTTTGCTGGTGGGGGGGGGGGGTTATGAGTAGTAGTAAGTGATGAATAAGTGTGGATGGGAGAGACTAACGGAGTAAGCATTTAGTCTGTGTTGATTTTAGTTGCTTTTAATATGCGTTACTTTTGAACTCATTCAGGTCAGACATGACCTTGGTTTAAGAGGAGGTTTCATGGACGCATGTAGTTTGTGACATTGACGATTAATATCACCTAGGACCAGAAAATCTAAAAAGAACCAACTTTTATCTTCAAATGGAGCGATCTCTTTTACCTGACGGATGGACAAAAAAAAACTGTATTGGGTTGTTTCCTACATGTTAAGATTCCAGACATGTTCTCTTCAGCTTCCTGGAGCTGGTGTTTGGTTTTCAGCGAGGGTTCTGACTGAGAGCGTGACCTCACTCATGTCTCCACCCCACAGTCAATGACCTGGGAGGAGACATTAAAGGGGGAGGAAAGAGCTCCAATGCTGCTGACAGGGTGGTGGAGGAGATCCGAGCCAAAGGAGGCAAAGCGGTAGCCAACTATGGTGGGTAGCGTGCCCGGCTGTGCCCGGCTTGCGCTGTCAGCCTTCAAGCTGCTTGAGTTTCTCCACTGTTGTCCGGAATGTCACAAAACTTTGCTTGGTTTTTTTTAAATTTATGTATGTTGGTTTATTTACGTTCTCTGTGTCTTCTGGAGTAAAGGGAAATGTAATTTCTTTCGATGCATTCAAAGCTGGTTATATGCAGCCTTCTCATTGTGAAGATATGCATTTGCTACAATAGATTCGGTGGAGGATGGAGAAAAGCTGGTCCAGACGGCGCTGGATTCATTTGGGAGAATAGGTATGATGTGGGGCTTGAGTCATCTTCGGCAGGGAGAATAGGTATGATGTGGGGCTTGAGTCATCTTCGGCAGGGAGTATAGGTATGATGTGGGGCTTGAGTCATCTTCGGCAGGGAGAATAGGTATGATGTGGGGCTTGAGTCATCGTCTTGACAAGGTCAATACGTAACATACTTTGCTCTTTTCAAAAAGGGAATTGAAGAATACGTAAATGAGGTTTATTTGATTCAAGGTTTGACATATTTAACACACCGCCATAGTTTTTAGATTTTCATTTGCTACAAGCAGATTTGGTACTCTTCCTAAAGAGTCAATGCCAGCAATGGGAAAGATACACCAGGTAAATTGAATTCAAACATAAATAAAAGGGAAAATGTCACATGGGTTGTCTTTTTTTTTTTTTTTTTTTTTTCTCCTCTCAATCCGTTTAGCACTTTGTGGCAAAAAATGTGCTATAACAAATCAAGCTTGATTGATCGAACACATGTTGAGGTTATGTGAATCTATCTAGCTTATCAAATTCCTGCTGTAGGTTAGCTTACTGAGCTAAATGCCAGGTGTTGGAACAATTGGGAGGACCGTTTCAACCAAGTGTTGCCGTTTGTACAGATGAATGCTGGGATATGCGATTCCCCTATCTGGATTACCTGTTGCGATAAATCGAATGGGTTTAAATTGTTCCAATTTGTAGGGGGCATGGAGAGCAAGTGAATATTTGCTGTAATTGAGTAAAACTTATTCCCAGCGTTAAGTTAACACGCAGCCAAACCTGTCCTGGGATTTCTTGCAGTTGATAACTCCAAACTGCCAAAGCTGATTGTTGCATAGTTCAAAGTCCTACACACACTCCCTAGGATCAAAGATCAGTTTTTATATTAAACAAAATATATTACTGCATGTTTTAGCTTAACGTTTTACGATTAACTTACCATCTTCTTTTTTGCAGATATATTGATAAATAATGCTGGGTAAGTAACAAATTGTTATACATCCCTCTTTTCTTCTTCTGGGTTTGTTTTTTGTGTATTCGCAATTAAACATGGCGTTTAATTTTATGTTTTCATTTGAAAAACTGAATAGAAAAGGAAAATGTAGAAAGTAATTTGGGTGTGCAGACACCTGTGTCTGAGTATGGCTGACCTTGCTCCTCCATGCTTTTCATCAGGATTCTGCGAGATCGCTCCTTCGGTAGAACCAGTGACTTGGATTGGGGTACGTCCCTCATCTGTCATAGTGTTTGTTCACTGTAGACTTCAAGGCCCTGTTTGCTTTGTCTGTATGTTCAGGTCTGGTAAATTCCTGTCCGTAACCACGGCAATAAGTACCGGGGGGCCTTTCCTGCGCAGATTGATTAATTTATTTTTCTCCTATGTTACATAAAATTGGAGAAATTCTGAACCGTTATGAAAACGTCCCTTCCCACCCTCCACCCCCCAGATCTCATCCACAGAGTTCATCTGAGAGGGTCCTTCCTGGTCACCAGGGCTGCCTGGAACCACATGAAGAACCAGAAGTATGGCAGGTAGCGTTGCTGGTCAGGCCGTTTCGTGAGCTGCCCTGGTTCTGTTCTGCGGTCACAGCTATTGCTTGTGGTCTTGCCCAGATTTTGGGTGGGGTTCGGGAGCAGGAGTTTTTTTGTGGGTTTACTAGGTGGAGATGATTGCGAATAGGAGGTACAGACTGGCTGGTGAAAAAGAAATGGAGGAACATTGATTTTACTGTAACAATACCTGCTAGCTCGCTGTGTCTAAATCTAAACATTAGTTGGCCATCGTCACATGCCAATCCGATTCCGTTGGGAAGAGTTTCATGACGACAGTGTTTCTGTTTGCAGGATTGTCATGACGTCGTCCGCCGCTGGTATCTATGGTAACTTTGGCCAGGCAAACTACAGTGCAGCCAAGCTGGGTCTGCTGGGGCTTGCCAACACCCTAGCAATCGAGGGCCAGAAGTACAACATTCACTGCAACACCATCGCCCCAACTGCTGGCTCCCGCCTCACAGAGACAGTCATGCCCCCAGGTCAGACATGAGCAATCATAGGCCTGATGGCTCTGAGCTAAGGACAGACAGAAGCAAACGCTGTCACAGCCTGATTTGCTCTGAGCTAAGGACAGACTGAAGCAAAGGCTGCTTTAGCCCTCACTGTTGTGAGTGTAGGACAGATGGAAGTAATCGCTGTTGCATAGATACTTCTAAGCAGTGAAAGACGGAAGAAAACTTTGTTCTTTGAGTGAGTCTGCTAATGGCAAAAAAACGACACCAGTGATTTGTTGTTTAATCAGCTCCTTTGTATGTTTTCAGATCTTCTGGAGTCCTTGAAGGCGGAGTATGTGGCGCCGCTGATTCTGTGGCTCTGTCATGAACAGTGTCAGGAAAACGGAGGTTTGTTCGAGGTGAGGTCATAGGGCATAGGTCCAATGTGCTCCATATTGTCCGTATTGGTTACGTGGTGACAGCCTTCTTGCACTTTTCATTTTGTCTGAATGTTTTTTATTGTATGTGGAGTCTTTTGTAACCCATATTTTTATTGTAAAAGAGGTGGGGATATTTGGAGTATGTTTTTCTGTTTTGTTTTGCCATATTTAAAGCTAGTTACCTGACTGATACGGCTAAAATGTATTGATTAAACGTGTTTTTAGGAGTAATTAAATCAGAGGTTCTCACAAACTCTCCAATTATCTGTTTCCGATTTCATAGGCAGGAGCCGGCTGGATTGGTAAACGTAAGTGCCAAAATTTTCTAAAATGCATAGGCCTGTTAATTATTCAGTCAGCGGAACCTCCTCTGTGCGTGTGTTCGTGTGCGCGCGGTTCAGTCAGCAGTCCCTCCTCTCCGTGTGCAGTACGCTGGGAGCGGACCCAGGGCAGTATCGTGCGGGGCAGGAACCAGCCCATGACCCCAGAGGCGGTGCGGGACAAATGGGAGAAAATCTGTGATTTCCAAAACGCCACCAAGCCTGCTAACATCCAAGGTACTGGTGCTAAACCGTGGGTTTAATGTTGCTGGGTCCAGCGGCTCCACAGTGACAGCCCAAAGTACCTGCTGCCTGAGGCGGCTTTTCCATGGACCGAGCCCAAACCCGTTGTGGCATTGTGGTGTTTGCTCACCTGATTTAATCTCCGTTTGAGACACAAGCCCCTGCGGTTTCTGTTTTTAAGTAGGTTATATTTTCTCTTTTTCCCTTCCACTTGTGAGAGTCTCTCAACACCTTGGTGGACGTGCTGTCAAATTTGGTGGCTCCCAATCCAACCAGCGCCGTAGCCTCCACAGCTCCAGGGGGTGACAGTTCAGTGAGTACCGGAATGGGCTTTGTGTGCTCCAGCAGTCCTCTTTCAATTCCACATTTTCACCTTAATATTAACATTAATATTAATATTCACTGAAGGGATTTGGATGGAGTTCTTTACTCGGGTGCACAACAATACTTCTCCTGTCGACGTGAACGTTAAACATCCTGTCCCGGTGCTTAAACCACAGGCATATGCATTCTCCACCTGTGGGCTATGTTGACAGTATTGGCTTGTTGAAGCTAGCCAACTCACAGCAGACAAGTCGGAAATAAAAACGGGACACAGCGTTCGTCTGCGCCCGGCCCCGACGTCTCGCTCCTCCTTTCACATGCAGGCAATCGGGTACACGCTGCCGGAAATGGAGTTCAGCTTCTCCAAGACCCAGACCATTCTGTACGCCCTGGGGGTGGGCATGTCCACACGGGAACCAGACCATCTCAAGTTCCTGTACGAGGGTCACCCGGACTTCAGCTGCCTGCCCACCTTCGGTGTCATCCCCTGCATGGCCTCCGTTCTAGAGGGGGGCCTCTCCTCTGTCCCGGGACTAAACATCGACTTTAGCAGGGTGAGCGCTTAGCCTGAGAACTTTTGATTGTGGGGGGATTCTGTGCAACAAATTCGCACCGACTAATTAGTGTAAATATGTCAACGCTGATAAACGCGTTAGTACTTCTGGTTTTTTTTTTTTTTTTACATTGCTGGTTAGTCCCATTCATTTAAAGTGAGGTTCTGTGTGTTCTTATTTCCTTCCCAGCTCTTGCATGGGGAGCAATATCTGGAGCTGTACAGACCGTTACCAACTTCGGGTAAGAGCTTTTAAAAGCATGCGTTCTCTTGCTGCTGTTTGGTCATCTTGAATAACAGGATTTATGATAAAGTGTAATATGAAACTTGGGTTTGCAGGGACATTGAAGTCACAGGGGACCATCGCTGATGTCTTGGACAAAGGCTCTGGGGCGGTCATTATCTTGGATGGTAGTTATTCTATTTTAATTTTCTAGAAAGACGTTGTCATCCACAGAAAATAGCCAGCCTTTCCTGGAACTTGAATCCGTTCAAGGCTGTTTTTTGTAAAGTCGTAGTAGAACCATTACAAAGGGCATAATCAGAATGCAGACTAAGGTCTATGATCTGAATTTTGTCCGTTTGAAAACCAGCTTGTGTAATTTCCCGATTTTGACAGGGAGAGCCTAGCATCGGCGCACAGTTGGCAGAGTGCCACTGGGGTGGGAGGGAATTGACTGCTTTTCTCAGCTTGTTGCTAACAAGCGTCTCCTGACAGCTTCCCGAGCACCTGTAAGCTGCCAGTGTCTCTCCTCCAATCGGCACTGAACCTCTCATGCGGGCTGTGTAGCCTGCAGTATGTAAGAGATGGGTGACTCGAAGGAGCTTGTATTGGAGGAGAATAACCACACTTTTTCACCCTCCCATCCGTAGCAGTGAGCTGAAATGCGTTACTTAAAGTTCTGTCCTTAAGTGACCCGTCGGCGCGATGTCATGGTTGGGCACCTCTTTTGCAGTTCACACGTACGATGGGAAAGATCTGGTGTGCTTCAATCAGTTCTCCTTGTTTGTGGTCGGAGCCGGTGGCTTTGGGGGAAAGAGGACTTCTGATAAAGCAAAGGTATGGAACATCTGCCGACTGTTCTGGAGATGCCCAAACGGGGGCTTTTACTGTGCTCTCATGACGGCAGTCTACAGTGTTGACGTGAGGGTCTTGATTTCTCCTCTACTCCAGGCCACCGTGGAACCCCCCAACAGGGAACCAGATGCAGTGATGGTTGACGAAACCACCAGGGATCAGGTGCCTCACCCAAAAGGCTTTCCGTAGTCTGTCGTTGCTGAGCTTTAATGCTAGCTGATAGCTTAAAGGGTGCTCAAGGCTGAAACTTTAGATCAAGAAAGGTTGGGTGGTGTTTTTGCCTAACCTTTGGATTCAGTATAAAGAGTGGAGTGAGCTGTTACCGGTGCTGCCTGTATAATTTAGGTCAAAATGTCGTTCCTCTCAACAGGCTGCTCTTTACCGCCTGAGTGGGGACTGGAACCCGCTTCACATAGACCCCGACTTCGCGGCTTTGGGAGGTGAGGGCCGGCCACCGACTAAAGATGTATGGTTTGATAAGTTGAATAACGATTCACCTATGATTGGTGACCTTGTGATTTGTCAGGGTTCAAAGCTCCCATCCTACACGGGCTTTGCTCATTTGGATTTGCTGCTCGTCACGTTCTGAAGCAGTACGCCAACAACGATGTCACAAAGTTCAAGTCCATCAAGGTGATGCACGCATCCATGCGTACAGACACGCGCACGCGCTTCACTCACGCAACCTGACCTTAAAACGTGAAGACGCTTCTAATGCGTTTTCTCTGCCCCTCAGGTGCGCTTTTTGAAGCCGGTGCTACCCGGACAGTCCCTGCTCACCGAGATGTGGAAAGAAGGAAGTAGAATTCACATCCAGTGTAAGGTGAGGAGTGTGTTGTCTGTTGTCCAGGGGGATGTTTGACAACACCGAGCACAGGTTTTAAGATTGAGGGAAATGTGTGATTCAACCAGTGATGGCACACTAGTAATGGACTTTTGAACAAATGTACATAAAGACAGCAGCCGCACCGGACGTTGATCCCTCTTGAACAAATTCAGCAGCTGGTGAAGAATATGGCAATCCTACTGCTGTTGCTAATGGATGTATTTTATCTCTTTCAGGTTAAAGAAACTGGTGACGTAGTTTTGTCTGGCGCATACGTAGACCTGTACGACGCCACAGGCCCGGCTACCTCAGACAAGCTTCCTGCGGTAATTCCGATAAAATCGTTTGTATGAAGGTATGTGTTTAGTGTGAGAATCCTAACTGGAGTGCGTGGTTTATCAGCAGACGGAGGGGCTCCAGAGTGACCTGGTGTTTGCGGAGATTGAGCGGCGCGTTGGGGCTCTGGGGGCCCAACTCGTGAAGAAGATCCAGGCCGTTTTCCATTGGGAGATTATCCACGGCGGCCGTATTGCAGCACAGTGGAGTGAGTGGACCAGCGAGACCGTTCAGGCGGGTCACAGTTTGGTTCAGATGGAGTGCACTGCTCCATCAGGGGCCACCTTTACGGTCTGTAAATGGCGCAGTTTAATGTAAACCAGGTTAACGTGCTCCACTTCCAGTGATGTGTACATGGCTTTTTCTCTTCCCACCTCCAGCCATTGACTTGAAGAGCGGCACGGGCTCCGTGCACAAGGGTCCCTACAGTGGCAAGCCCGATGTGACCTTAACCCTCTCTGACGAGGACTTCATGGACGTGGTTCAGGGGAAGCTGAACCCACAGAAGGTACCGTTTTGCTCCTCCTCCATGCATCAGTGGTCCTGTGACAACCCCAGCACAGGAGTTAATGTGTCAAACCGCGGTCTGTACTCTTCTCCCCGTAGGCCTTTTTTGCCGGAAAGCTGAAGTTGAGGGGCAACATCATGCTGAGCCAGAAGCTGGAGGCCATCCTGAAAGACCACGCCAAACTCTGAGGCCGTCACCAGACCAGGCAATCAGTTGTCACATCTAGCGTTTGTGAGGACGTAGTGAGAAGAACCCATTGCACATAATTTTGCCTAATGTTGCTTGTAATACAAGAAACTAATTTAACCCTTTCAGATAAAATGTAATTGTTTCCATCACCATCATGAGGGTTTAACCTGTCTCAGCCCCGGTACTAGTCTAAAGCCTTTACTCCTGTAAATCTACTTAACTGTACAATTTAATTCAATCAGTGATAAAAATCTGAATAAATGGGAGAATCTCTGTTCTAGGGGAAAACTGTTCACCAGTTGATAACCATGTACTGTGTTTGGATGGCACTGACTGATGGAGGAAATCTGATTTAGAGGGCATGTCATCTCAATGGGAGGGAATGAGTAAAGCCGTTTTGGTTCCCCTACCCCGGCTGCTAGATGTTGTACTGAGCTGAGGAGTGTAAATGACTTGGCAGTAATGCTGAAGAGTTAGACAAATGCACTCCTGGGAGCAAAAAAAAAAAAAACAGCATGTTTGCAGCTCTGTTGCAAGAATTGACCCGTGTGGTGAAGCTGGCAACTACACCGCAGGGGCATTTATTAAACTATAACACAAGGGTTGTCATGGATATGTGCACACAGCATGTTAAACTGCAGCAGCATTCTGTTCAACCTGTGGGATGTAGACATGTCCACACTGGGCAAATAAGCTTATTTTACCCTTTTCCCCAGACAAATGCATGTTCGTGCATGCACCATGAAAGTGGTGATAGAAGTGTTATGCTAAAATTATGCATAGTTCTTGTAGCATCAAATTATAGCACTAGTCTCATCACTCTTCCTATCCGGAATATATGACTGCTTTCCCGAAGCTGTATGCAAACTGAAATCATATAATCGTGCAAACAGCCAGTAATTACGAAAGAAGCCATGATGAACTTGCATTATTTAGTTAATACATAATAGCTGTACAACCATTTTGTTACATCAAATCAATTTATTAATATTACTTTTATTATACAGTTTAATTTACAAGTTTCTTCCTTATAAAAATGATTTTCTTATGCGCATATTCACATGGCAAAGGTCTAAGCTGCAGAAACTAAATGGGTTTGGTCTTTTTTTTGGCAACTTCCCCACCCCATCTTCAACGGAGGGGAAAACATGTCACGACCCAAGCCGTCGGTGTGGTGCGGTGTAAGCGATGATCGGGAAATTATTTGACAAATAAATTCAACTAAATAAAAGCCGACCGTGTTTAAGGCTGGCCTCTTATTCAAAACCAAAATAATCTTCCTTCGAAAATCTTGAACACAGACCTTTTGTGCGATGCCTGGATCATTAAAGCACATTTGTTCATGGATGTCTGTTCGTAGACAGCATGCCGATTCTGAAACTACTTATGGGAAACCAATATGTTCTACACGGATAAAACACAGTTCATAAATACCACTAGTATCCCACAAAATGCTCTTAGAAGAATACCTTGCCTGAGATGTTAATTTCTAATAAAGCGCTTTACTGGTACATAATAAATGGGTGAATTGTCAGATTGCTCTCTATGTTTCCTATTAACATTAGGCACCAAGCTTTCCAGTCTCTCAACGTGGAACGAAGCAAATATACATAGACAGCAGCCGCACCGGAAGTTGATCCAAACATTGAGTGTTTCCCCACACATCCCAGTCTCACCTAGATTGTAGCACTTTACTCCCTCACAATACCTGTGTGCCACACGTTGTTCCCGACTGCTGAAAGAACAACATGGGTTTTAAACTGGCACACAGAGTGACTTCAAAGTTCTGCTTACGTCCTACTTTATTGTGGGCAAGGTTGTGCGTCAACGAGTCCTTCATTTAGTTAATTTTGTTCTGTTTTTTGCTTATGAGGAACAGATACACGATTTTCAATATGACACCAAAAAAGAAAACGATGAACGAATCACCAACAGGTTTCATTCACCGAGAGATTCGTGGTTCCCTGGCGCGATTGTCACCCCAGACGCGATCTGTTCTGGGGCTACAGGATGAAGTGCACGTCGCTGCGCGGGTGACCGTTGTTGACGCCCCAGACGTCGGGCAGGACCCTCATCTTCATGGTGCCGTCGGCACCGCAGGAGAAGATGTGGCTGGCGGGCCCGGCCTCGATCTGCATCACGCCGGTGCCCAGGTTCCTGAAGAGGGACTGCCGAGCATGCTCCCCTGGGAAGGTGTGCAGCAGAGTCTGTGTGGACAGGCTCCAGATCTGCAGCGCAAATGTTAGCGAGACATTACACAGAAACACAGAGCAAACTGATTTATATACAATTACCTCTTTTTCGGCTTTAAGCTTTGCCTGAAACAGCCTAGCTGTTGCCTGGAGAAGCACTACTCTGCTAGGGTGACCTTTCTGTACCGTCCTGTACCAACCTAGCAGTCTTCTGCTCTGGGATATTGGGATATTACCTTGATGTTGCCCTCGGACGAGCCGCTGATGAAGCAGCCCTCGGTGGAGTCAACGGCCAGCGCTTTGACAGGCGAGTCGTGGGCCAGGAAGCTCTGTCGCGGGAGCCGCAGAGCCAGGTCTAATACACTGATCCAGCCCTTCCGTCCCCCCGAGATCAGCAGCTGCTGCCGGGGGGCCAGGGATAGCACCGTGGCCCCAGACTCATGGCAGCTGAAAGCTGGGAGTAACAGCAGGAGAGTAAGGTCAGGATTCCTTACAGAGAACTGGCCTGTTCCAAGTGTACCATTAGTCTCACCTTTCCAGACCTGTTAACCTACAGCTGCTATGGTTAGGGTCAGGGTCAAGAATGGAAAGACTAATGATAACTGTCAATGATGTTGAGAATGTCAAACATTAACGTACGGATGATGAAAGTGCAGTTTTAAACGCTAATAATGTTGAAACTCACAGATCATGCCCAGAAGGCCCCTGGCACCATATCAGGGAAACATTTCTCAAATTTTCACAAAATTACCCACTAATATCAGTTCACATTTGCTGAAGCCACTGCAGTTTAAGTAGATTGGTATAACCACAAAAGTCCAGTTCCTGCCTCCTGATTGGTTCAGTCAGCTTCTCTTGGCCATTCCATAACCAGTTTCTGCCTCCTGATTGGTTGTTGCACAATCGGCAGACCTTGAAATATCCTTAACCACTATGGCCTTGTAGCCTCATCAGGTGAACAACGGAAGCAGTAGTAAAAGGTCTCATTAAGCAACCTACAGTGAGAGTGCCAACTTACCGTGGACCAGGCAGTTTATCGGTGTGACCAGCGTATCCCACAGGCACACGTTTCTGTGGGGACACCAGAGACAAGACAGTCCTTTAGGACCCCGGATTAAGGGAAAAGAATACAAAGGTTTGTGTCAATCTGTCGGGCGTACCGGTTATCTGCAGACAGTCCGGCCGTGGCGATGAGGGAGGAGGAGCCCACAAACAGGAAGTCGTGAGCGGTCTTATTGTGGCACTGCAGGGTCTGATTGGTCACAAAGATGCGTTAGAGAAACTGGGAGGAAGAGAGGGAAAGAAAACTAACAAAAACTCCGCTCACCAGGTAGGGTTTCTGTGTGTTCCCCGACATGTTGGTCTGCCACAAGCTTAGGGTTCCGTCTGCGTCAACCACGCCAAACTATGGAGGGGTGAGCAGAGAGCAGAGCTGTCACCGGCACAGCTACACTGAAACCCGTAAACACACACACAGACGTACAGAGATCCACACACACACACACACACACCGATCCTGGGTGAACGTGCACCTACTTTGTTGCCCTGGTAGTTGAATCGGATGCGGGTGACCCGGGAGTTGCCTGGACTCCTGTAACAGGTGATCTGCTGCGAGTGCCCCCATTCAAACATCCGCACACTGCCATCTTGCGCCCCTGTTAGGTCTGGGGGAGGGGGATGAATTTGGACTTAATTCCAGTAGCTAACACTTCAATAGCCATTACCACTAACTAGCAGCTAACAGGTAATTGTAATGACAACTGGTTACTTTTATTGTTGCCAATAATTAACACTACCTCAATTATTTTTAATTCCCTTTCATATTTATACAGCATTTTATTCTTAATCTTAAAAGAGAAAATGGAGACCCACTGTGATTAAGGAGGCGGACAGAGTGACTCAGTATGGTAAAAGAGGAGGGCAGAGGATAGAGTGACTCTCAGTATGGTAAGGACAGAGGGAGTGACACAGTATGGTAAGGACAGAGGATAGAGTGACTCTCAGTATGGTAAGGACAGAGGGAGTGACTCACAGTATGGTAAAGGCAGAGGATAGAGTGACTCTCAGTATGGTAAGGGCAGAGGATAGAGTGACTCTCAGTATGATAAGGACAGAGGGAGTGACTCACAGTATGGTAAGGTTGGGTGAGAGGCCATCCTTCTCACGTTGTTTATGTTCCTTTTGATCAGCTGTGGTGAGGAGTGGAAGAAACACTTTGATTACCTTTCGAGACCGGAGATGCATTTAAAATGACCAAACCAGTCAAAACTGTCCACTCCAGGATACCAGCAAAACACTATCTCAGTGGCATCTATGCTGACCTACCTAAATGACCACCTCCACCTCATACTAAACCAGCGAACAACAGGAACATTTAAGGGTAACGTCATAAACATATCTGATAATGGTTAGCGTAAGTAGAACTGGTCCTCGACCTTACGTGTGCCAACGAGACTTCACAGCCAGTAAAACCTCCTCTTTACCTGGCGCTCGTGATCCGGAGTTCTTCACAATGTGTGTCGGCAGTCTGGGTCTTCCCACAATCTCACAGTGAACCGGTGACATTTTAAAACTAAGTTGGTTTCATCCTAACGATTTCTATGAATATTCACTTTTTTATGTTGCATTATTCCAATTAGTAAATTAACCCTAATGCAAGACAAATATGAGAATTGTTTGCACGTAAACAATGATTGGTGGTTTTGAGAAATGATAAGAAGCCGCTACAACATTAATTCTAATAGTAATCTAATAATTCAAAATAAACAGCCCAACACTACAACCAACGAAACCTAGGGCTCTCACCACAGCTGCGCCCCTCCCAGTCTGGATGCCCCCTAGCCAGGGCATGTTGATGGGGGTGCCCAGGCTGCTGCGAGTGTAGGGGGTGGTGCCATGCAGAACGCTGAGATCGTCCCTCGCATGGACCACGAGGAAGTCGTCATTCCTGCGTGGGTGGAAGACGACAACACAGACAGGTTTAGGTCCCCGGTGTCCGTAAGAGAGTTCCAGCACAAGGCCCTAGCTATGGAGTCACACGTTGGCTCACCCCCGGGCCTCTGCTTCTGCATCTTCATCCACCCATGTTAGGATCTGTGTGGCCATGATGGAGGATACGTCCAGTTCCTGAATGTCGTGGCTGGAAGCGATGACTAGACAGTTGCGATTGGCCTGTAGAAAAAAGGGGAACCAATTATGATTGGCCTGTGAGGGGGGGGGGGTTGTGATTAGGCTGGGGTTATGGCCAAACCTGCCTGAAATGACAT
>JAOYSI010007836.1:0-11877 GCA_025775065.1 Hiodon alosoides | reverse complement strand
TAAAGGCATGGTTGGATGAGTTTGGTGTGGAAGAACTTGACTGGCCCGCACAGAGCCCTGACCTCAACCTTATCGAAGCTGTTATAGCTACAAAGCGGGGACCAACTCGATATTAATGCCTATGGATTTAGAATCGGATGTCATAAAAGCTCCTGTAGGTGTATTGTGTAGGTGTCCCAATACTTTTGTCCATAAAGTGTATCTAGTCATTAAGATCTATGGGTGTTACATCTAGATAGGATCCTGGCAACAGTATTCTACACAAGCTGTCGAGTGTAACTGGCATGCTGATTATGGCTGGATGCTGGATGCATCAAAAACGTTAATTAATTAATGTCAGGGTTCGGGAGGGATCACAAAGAGTCAGGTTTTTAGTCTTGCAGTCTGCTGGGCCGCCATTTATTAAACTGTAAATCAAGTGTTCGAAAAGGAAAGAAACAAAGGACTTTGAGGACTGCCCCTTGTGGGTAACTCACAAAAGTAACAACTAAAGTAATGTCAAGGCAACAAAATGAGCCCAAAAGGGATATTTAGGACAAAAAAACTGCCAAGAAAGGCATGCAGGAATTCCTGTTTTAGTTGCTTTTCGGTGCCGGTTTTTCTCTTTTTCTGTCACCCCCAGAGGTGTGGCTCTCTGTGTCACACGTACTGGGTGACAAAACAGGTCCTACAAGAGTCGGGTCGTTACAATCATTAATCCCCAGGAAGGGCCCGTGGGTGTTTTCCTTTTTAGTCCTCGAGTGCCCGACAGGGGTCCAATTTTAGAAATATTTCTGAGGGAGGAGAACGCTCTAGCCATTTTCTTAGTACGAATCTGACATCTGGATCAATAATAACTCCAGGACCCTTGACAAGTATAGCTGGCCCTGCGGAATTTCTATTTAGGCTCAGCATGAAATCTGTTTTTGTTCAAAGGCGTTTTGGGCAAAAGATGATCAATTCTCGTTTATCAGAATTGAACTGTGGGGAAACCAACAGAGATTTGAAGATTTGAATGAAAAATGTTTACGTTAGAATGTACTTGAATTTACGATTCTTTCTCCAAAACCAAAATGTGCTGAAACCTGTTTGGCTAATTATAGATGCAGTTTAAACTATATTTTACTATAACCAAAAAACCAAAAAGACTCAAAACTATTTTTTTTCCTTTGTTTCTTTGACTTCCAAATCATGTTTGAATATTCCTCGCTGTTCACACAACTGAATGCAGTTTATAATTAATTCAACTGATTGTGACAGCCGTAGCAGACACCAAAACGTTTTGTGTCTTTGAAGCATAATTTCAGCCTAGCAGGTCGGAGATCCTCACCTAGTTTTACTGATAAATATATCACCTGCCTTTATATTTATATTTATAAATGCCAAAAACAGGGGACAAGAACCAAGCCTTGTGGGAAACCAAACTTAAATACTTAAACAAATCTGAGAAGCCGTCATTTATTCTGACAAAAAAAAACAAAAAACACAAAAGGTATGTAATCTAATTACTGGCCTCGGGTCCAAAATAATAACGTGGTAATGACTTTAAAAGTAAGGACATATTGCTATACTACTAAACCTATGTTGATACATTTGTAGAACACAGGCAAATAAGTGTGAGCTGTACTTCAGTGTGAAAACATGCCATAATTGCCTGAAAATATTTCAAGTGAAAAAAACTCTGTGTCACAGCTTTTGGAAAGAGTAATCCAGAAAACGAAATAAGAGCAATGCAGCTGGCACCCTTCAATCCAATTAAACTGAAACAAAAAGCTGAAGAAAGGTTGGGGTTATTATATTTATAGAATAGTAATATCTATCAGAGAATCGACAGAACTGAAACAAAACCGCATTGACAGACTGCTGCCACCTGCCAACGATTGACAAAAGGCAGGGCCAGAACCAGAACTGTACGGCTAGCTCCCTGTCTGGAAGGGAGGCGGGAGAGCACAAAGCAGGGGATGGCTGTCCAGCTTGTGTACAATCTAAAAACACATTTCTGTAATTAAATTAAATTCACAGCTAGTCAGAATGACTAGAGATTTTGTTGAATATCTATCCTATCCCATTATCCTTGCTTCCAGACCCCCCACAAACCCAGAGTCAACAACAGGGTTAGGGTTGGGGTTTAGGCTTAGACGAGACGAAATGATTGCATGTTTTCGAATCACAAACAATAGGCGATGCGATCGGAAAAGTTTGGGATGAAAGCAAGGGAAGATTGGGGAGGTGGGGATGGGATAGTGGGGCTGATGTGGGGTGGGCGTTTGAATTTCCTCTTCTGAAATGTCCAACGAGAAGGAAGCGAGTAAAAACGATAATGACAGAGTAAATGAAAAAATGCCTCTCGACTGCGTTGCAAGCGCGGTGAGTCTCCTGAGGTGGCCCTAACAAAACCCAGTGCTATCAGTTGTATGGAATAATTGTTGATTGATGGCAGATCCCGTGGCCCTGTGTTCCGCGGCAACTTGCAATCCTCTGACGTCCCCTGCGGGCTGATTCATTACAGTGTTGCTTCAACCACCCTTTACCCCCCACCCTCCTCCCCAGCCCCTGGTTGCCCTGCGGCACAAATCATTGGGTCCGACTCAAAACAACTCTTCATGATTAATGAGATTTTTTTTTCTTTTCTTTAGGTTGCGCCGCAGATAGCTTGCTTTTCCTGCAATTCAGATCTCAATGTTAGAGCAAGCCTCGTGATGCCACCAGAAGCTAATTGTGGTTGCACTCCGTCAGGCAGAGGGGAATGGGGGGAAGAGAGAGAGAGAGAGAGAGATGTCAGTAGTTATCAGTCAAAATGGTCCTCGTAAACGTCCTAACAAAAATCACCAAAGGCACAATTTAGGATAAAACGCTTTAATCAAGTGGCTCATCCCCCCCCCAAAAAAATCACGAACAGCATATTACTTTGAAAAGCATTCTTAATATTTAAAACTGACTTGGTTAAAGTGCAAGCTTTTAAATGCGCAATATTTATTTTATGGGGACAGAGTGCATTAAAATCCCTAAAACACAACCCATTTTATTTGCCCTTATAGTGCAGTGCACTTATACTGAACAGCACTTTAAAAAATATGACGCACTTTATTGACCCAGTGGATGGGCGCTAAAATAAAATATGAGAGGACCACGAAAAGTTTAAGATGCTTCTTTCTTAACTATTCCCTGCTATTTTCTAATGCAGCCTTGGTACTGTTTTTGTTCTGGAGGCTTTGAGGTATATATCTATTTAATGCATTACTAAATAGCCGGGACTACAAGAGTTTATAAAATAAGTAACAATATATCCATGGCCAAGTAATAAGTGATATGCAGCAGTTCCTAATGTCAGAAATCTGTCGCATTATATGAAAATATTTGGACCATTGATGTCTTCTCAAGAACAACAAGATTTTGGAATTAATGGCCTACCAACGCCAACAGTCCATTAAATAAGTGTACGACAGGAGTAGGTTCAAACGGGAGTCTGGTTTTAGTGGAATTAAAGGGTGTTAATGACCTAAAGAGGCTTGCTGAGGGAGGAAGAGAGAATGAGGATTTTCAGTGTCATTATAAACACTGAAACTGAATGAGCTGCTCTCAATAAGAGTTCCTTCCTCTATCACGGCCTAATATACCTGACTTCTTTTATCAGTTGCTATTTAGCACTGCTGAAATAGTTCCTCTATGCGACAGTCACTTGTCTTCAATCTTTAATTGGCCAGTAATTGGATTTGGTCCTTCTACCTGGTGGTGACTAAGGTAGTTTTTCCCCAGGCCCACAATGCTTCACCTTTCAAAGAACTGACTTTAAGGTAAATCAAAAGGTTATAAAGGAGGCTATTTAAAGAGCCCTGCATACCCTCATTCTCTACTCTTCAGTGACTGTTTGTTAGGTTTAGCCTTTGATCTTGTAGAGTGCCTGGGCTGATCAGTTTCCTCCATCAGATAATAATTATCAGCTGAAAACCAATCCACCACGTGTTACACTGCCAGTTGTTACAGAGTCATCAAAAAAGAAAGAAAATCACAGATCGTCTCTTCTTTTTCTGACTGAGCATTCACTTATATTATTTTCAAGTAATCCCAGTACTGCATTTTCTAAACTATTTTCTAAACCGCCATCATTGCAGACCTGAGCGGCGTTGTTCAAGAATAACGAAAACAAAATATTTACTTAATGTTAAATAACAAGTTATCATTTTTCTAATATCCCTGTTTAATTTTTTTCTGTCCTATTAATAGACTTCGCCAGCTACCTGTTTATTAGCAAGCCATAAAAATAGACCTGTAAGTTATTGTAGTTACCAAAAGCTTATTTTTACCGATAAGCTAGGACTTGAATTCACTATTCATGTGCAAGAGTTAATTATGGGGGAATGGGTCACTTTATATTTCACCATTAATTGGCATAAACTTAGATTTAATTTTTATTCAATACATACCCATTCAGGTGTGCTGGTCTAAAAGTAATTGTACCATGAATCATGTTGAACTGCCTAGCAGAGTGAGGTTCCCCTGGATAGCCTCTGTGCTCAGCTCAATTAGCTTGTAACACTTCATTTTATATATATTTTTTTTTTTATAAAATCCCCAAGCGGAGAACTCGGTCGTGGTTAGACCTTTTTTTATTTTTTATTTTGGTAACAGCTTGATTTTGGCCAAATCCCCTTTTATGCCTTTGGCTTGTGTACTGTACCCCTGCTCCAAAACTAAATACACAGCTTTTTCTTTGGCGATTTTGGCAAGCCTGCGCGTAACAAAACATCTCTTTTTCGAAACCCCGCTCAATATATAACGTATTTGATCATATGCTGTATTATATATGCGTATTTGATCGCAAAGAAATGAGGAAGCAGCTGAGGAAAGGCGTCAGATGCCATCGTTGATAATGAGATTATTCTCTTTGCCTCAGGGTGGACGGCTCTCTTTGGATAACAGTGTAATGGTCTTCAGCCTCCCCAAATACTCCAGTGCATCGCCCTCCCCCCGGCTCCTGAACCCAGGCTGCATCAGGTTCAGAACATTAAGGCCCCTGTATTGTATGTGCCGTGGGCTTTTGAGCTCCTTCAGAAGTCTACAGCTCTTGAACCTGTCACTGTATTTCTGCAGCCAACTTGGCTATATTCACTTACTGCAAGTTGCTCTGGATGAACGCATATGTTGGAAGAGTAAACTGTTAATATATATGTAAATGCAATGGATATGTCTGTAGCACTATTTACCTTACACTTAGGTCTTTCCAGACTTCTGTTCTCCCTTTTATCTCCACTCAGACGACAACAATGTGTGTTGAATTTTTTTCGAAACCTTTTTTTAATAATAACAAAAACTGTACATTAAACAAAGAATGAGTAGCACTAAACATGTGTTGAACTGAGATTAATGTTTTAGTGAAATAAAGATTTCCCATAGAACATTCTCATAGATATCTTCAGCTGAAACAGATGAAACCTGTCTGTGTTTGAAAAGCACCTGTTGTTCGTAAGTCTTCGTAAGCTTCGCAAGTAGAGATAAGCTTCGAGCTAAAATGATTGGACAGCAAAAAATTCCATCTGAGAAGATAGAAACTGAGACAGTTAAGATAAGAGAGCCAAAACGCTCGCCCTCTTCTGAGATTCATGTAATTGATATATAAATATCTGTGTTCGTAAATGAACTACGTGACTAAGCAAAATATTACCCTATTATTACCTGCATGTGTTTCTCCTTGAAATCCACTAGCATATCAACATTGATTTCAGGTAGCTGTGGCCTGGCATAGCTTTCCTCGTTGACACCTCATGGAAAAGTTGTTGTACAAGCAGTACGGTGTACGGCATAACCTCGTAGTAAGGACGGAGCGTCGATCAACCGCAAATGATTTCACATCAAGCGCAAGCACTGCAACTTTCCATAGCCCGGTAAAATATGAATACGACGTTCCACCAATCAAGAACCGTACTCGCTAGCATGGCCCGTCAGCATGGCCTTCACAAGAACCTGATTCATTGGCTCCATCGTTGGAGTCCAGCTGAATGCAGAAAGTCACTATGGCTTGCTGTTTTCTTAACACAGTTGGTGCAAAATGGACGACAGGGATTTAGCATCAGGACACTTCTATCTCTAAAGGGGTTTTGCTCTCGTTAATCATGGACCTTTGATGTTTACCACATGCTGGGTGCTAAATCCTCTACGGGCTTAAGACGTAAATGTAATGCAACCCATTCAAGCCCCTAGCCACCAGGCTTCCACCCGCCCCTACCCAGGGATCAGACTTGGGTCATCAAAACTGGCAGGAGAGACGATTAGCTCGTTGATCCAAAGACCTAAGTCTTTAGCTCTAGGAACTAATTATTATCCTGTCTTTGACTCTAGGGATTGACGTCACTGTCAGTAGCGTTCACAACGAGCCCCGCTACACTTGCACACATCGCATTATCGTTGCCCATGCAAAGTAAATTAGGTAGATATGTGTATGAGTAATTTAAATCACTGACTAATGTTCCCTACACTATTAAACTACCGCTCCTGATTCTAGGAGCTGCTACTGTAATGTGCGGGAGAAGAGAATGCGTACGTCCCTTCTGTGGGATGCTTGGTTGTGAAGGTATGGAGGCACAGCTGGCTCTGAACGGTAGGAGTTCCCTGGAGCCCCTGGGATGGCCAGCTTGGTGGGGGGAACATGTGTCCAGACAGTCTGCAGATGTTCCCCTCCCTCCGTTGGCCACTATCTCACGCGCTCTTCTTTTATCCCCAGCGGAGTTTGGCGATAGGTCCTTATGCCTGAAAAAGCGTTTTTTAAACCCATTCTGCCCTGAGAGGTTGTCGGAAAGATCACTGATCAGTTTAATGTTGCTTTGCACAGCCATATGCATGCACTGTCATTGAGAGACTGGAGGTGGCCGCCAATACTGAAGCGCTTGATGGCGGTTACCAATATCAAACCACTCTTAGTTCACCGTTTCCCTACAACTTTCCACAGTTGCTGAATCAACTTCTATATGTGTCTACAACCATTTTCCAGGAGTGCTGAGGTCAGGGAATAACTTTTTTCAGTTTTTCCTGTTTTCTGCACTGGGTTTTTTTTTCAATTCCTTCTAAAAAAATCATTATGCTAAACCCTTTGTGACAAGTTTTAAAATGCAGTATAACAAAAACGGTTTGATTGATTTATTGATTTCTGTCTGTCGTCCACTAATTTAAAAGCTGGTGGCAATGCATGCATTAAGAAATATGCAAAGAAGAGTGACAAGCCAGGCGTGACAGTGACAATCCAGGAGGGTCATGTAATGTTTATTGGCTACTTTTTTATTCATCTGAGGGGTTTACTTATCCAATGATTTGGAATGACTGATGGGTAAAGGTTTGTCGTCGCCAGGCAGGTTTTAGTGGCAGTGGGTACACGGAACTCGAAAGCAGGGTGTCACCTAAATACTGAGCAGGTTCTGTTCGGCCCTAAGACGCGTTACTCTTCTCAGTCTGCTTTCCTGCGATGAGAACCCCCCCACCCCCGATCAACTGTTGTCTCAGCAGTGCCAGGAGGATTGTGAGGAGGCTACAGGATAAGGAAACAAAGCAGGGTCCTGGGGTACTTACAATAGAGGTGAGGGAAACTAAAACCCTAATAAAATAAAACGGAACCGCCAGCCCTTCTTTCGTGCCAAACACATATTTTCTTTTGATAAACATGCTCCTTAACAATTGAGACATGTCCTACAATGGATTATAGGGTTTATCTATCTCTCACAGCCACCACGAGAGCGAAGCTGCCACTGACAGCTCTAGTGTCTGCCCTTCAAAGCTCCATCATGTGTGCTGTACACATCGAACAGAGCGCCCTACAATGCCCCAAATTCGCCTGACATGAATCACCCTCCAGGAGCAACCTTAATATCTCCATCTAATGGGTTTTATGGCAGAAAATATGGTTTGGGGGAGATCAGTTTTATTTTTTTTATTTTTTTGCCTTCACTTTAAAACCACTATGTTTAGAGTGTATTGTCTGCCTCTTTTAAACTAGCTCATCTTCCTGTGATTCAGAAAAATGCCCCTTAGCCTATAGCCGTACAAAAGTTTATAAAAATAAAAGAGAGGAAATATAAAGCAATACCTCAAGTGGTATGGGCACTGGCGTCCACAATATTAATATTTTTACCCACAAAATAAAATAAATAGAATGCCCAGACCATTAGTTAATCAAACACAATTTTTGTTTTTGATGGCATATTTGCATGCTTTCCTATCACACCGTAAATCCAAACTAGTTCCGGTCAAATTAGAAAATGCTTTTTTTCTGCATGATTTTTGCAAATGAAACTGCACGAAATGATACGATGGCAGTGGTTCTCGTCTAACAATTTGTTGCATTTCATTGAAAAACTGTGCAGGGGTTTATGATAAATCTTCATTGTCTTGCTTTGGCAGCCCCAGCAGAGCAATGCTGAACTGGAACATGTGCATAATTTCTTCTTAGACCAGATAGAATCAATCTACGGATTCTAAGCTTTCCACTCACATATAATATGTGGTATTTTATTCGAAGAAGGTTGTTAAAATACAATTGGGGAATATCGAGTCGCATAGGTCACTTTGACAAACTACTGTCCCCTTGAATTTTCATTAAGAGACGAATGTTATACCAGCTCTTTCGAAGGGAATCTCTTCCCACCACTCAGGGGGAAGATGGGTCATGGTGGTCCCCGGGGTGGGGCCATCCACCTCCTCACTGGCAGCCAAATGGCCCCTGGGGCGGTCAGCTGCTAGCATTGCAACCATCAGGTATCAGGGGGAAGCCTCTGAACAAACTGTCTGAAGACTACCATCTCTGTCGCTCGGTCAACATCATTGACCAGCCAACCTCTCTGTAAGTGAGGGGCTAGAATCAGCTCGGGCCGCCTCGTGGGTAAGTCCAACCTGCTCCAGGTCTGCTTGGCGGAGGTAGTCATGTTCCCCGGCTAGGAATGCCAGGACCTCGTAGACGGCTTTCTTCACAATGCTCAATCATCCAACGGTCACCTACGCGATGTAGCGTTTCTCTCTAAGAGATCTCTGATCGTCTCTGAGTCGCTAGTGGGTCGATCTTGTTGAGCGGGATACCGAACAGGCTCGCTGGGGTGGTGGCAGAGGTTGTATCATCCCACTGCCGCCGCAAAAGGGGCGATGGGTCTATCAACAGCCTGAATTGGTGCTCGTGCATCTAGCATTTAGCTGGGTGAGTGGTGAGGCGCCAGTGGCCCCCAAATGAATCACTCCTGGATTTCTGCAACACTGTTGCGCGCTGTGCGTGCACAGTTTGGGAGTGAGCTCGGTTTGTCTGACCACTTTTATTTTAAACAAAAACATTACGCAGGCGAAAGCAAAACAACCTAAATCGTTGTGGTTTCCGTGACGGGGAACTAAATGAATATTCAAAAGATGCCACGTCTTTTGGCTTTCTCGCTCTGGTTGGAACTCTTTCTTTCTCGATTCTCTCCCTTGTCTCTGTCGCTCTCTCCCACGCCCCGGCCCCTCCTGATCTTAAATCTCGTCGTTATCACACAATCATTCCCTGCAGGTGCCAGTGAGCGACTGGCAGACACATGCCACTTTGGCTTATAGAAATGCTGAATGTTTAAAAATAAGGAAAAAATTGGAATAACAACAATTATTGAGTTTCTAACAGATGTTGTTTTATAAAAAGCTGCTAATTCATTATGGCAAGAGTTGTCAATTTCTATTCTTAGGGATTCTCTAATGGGGTGACTAAATTAATCCATCTAAACCAAGCAGAATATTTACAATCAGATAGCTGTAGTGTCACCTCTTTTCTGTGCCTTCATGTAAACTGAGGAGATCTGTCTGACAGAAAAAAGTCATTTTTGAGCTTAACTAATCAAGAAAGTGTCAAAAAACTTTTTGTTCCACTCAGTGAGAAACTGCCTTCCGTACAAAGTGTTCCTAATGGTGACAAGGGTCAAAAGGCCATGGTATCACTATGTTCTGACAAACAGAGTGTGTAATAGTGGCTTCACAGAATAACAAAAAACAAAAAAAAACCTGCCAAATCAAAGGTTTGACAGTTTGGCTCTCTGATAGTTTGTTCAATAATGATCCAAACGTCAGTAAGGGCCAATAAAATAAAAGTAATTAACGGCATTTTTCAATATCCAGGAATCAATCAATCAATCAGTCAATCAAATGAAATATGTTGTAGTGCATTTTCACAATTGAATTGTTGCAAAGCAACTAACATATTGCATTTTCCAGTGCGAATCCAAAAACCTTATAACCCCGAGCCAATGCAGGATAGAAAAAGCAACACAGTAAAACAATTGGAAAGAGATATTCTGACAGTTCGGATCCAAAGAGAGCAGTAAAGCGTGTTGCGGGCTATTGATATACGATTTGTCGAGAGAGACAATCACAGACAGTTAGAAGTAATGATTTGCTTTTCGGGCTGCGTGACCCATATCAATAAACTTACTGCACTGCTGCGATTCTTAAGCATTAACTGGCCGTCAGCAGTCCAAGTGGAAAAGCAGTTCTGTTTGCAAAAATGCGACATAACAAATAAAGTTCGGTTGATTGAGTCAGGCTGAGCCGGAGTTCTTGAAATAGCTGTATTTTTTCTGATGTATGTATCTGCAGGGTAGGGACAGTGACACAATCACATCAGCGGGAAGGCAGTTTTGTCAAAGGCTACGCTGGGGTTCAGAGCAGTAGTGTCAAGCACTATATCGCTATCTGTGGTGACAAAGTGGTCCTTGAGCGGCACTTGAGACAGCACCGTCTTTTGATGTTGAGCTTAATACAGTGACAAGCCATCCCGGTTCAGATGCCGGAAGCCGGAAGGAAATAATTGAATCATATTGGGAGCACGGAGAGTAAGCCTTTGGTATTGTTACTATAAGAGTGGCGGGGGGAGAAAAATGTATTGTTAGTAATTACGGCTCCAAATGATGAAGGGCAGAAGTAGCTTGAAGGGATGGAATTGTGAAACACTGACAAAGGCAGTGTGGAAGAAAGCAGACAGAGCTCATCAGTAGAGGACAGAGTAGCAGTCAGCAGTGTGGATATGGCGTCTAGAAGGGGTGGAGGCCAGGTCAGGAAGTGACTGTCCAGATACAGAAAAGGACAGTGAAGGCGGAGATATGATTTGTAGCTTCACCTGAGGTTGACAGGGCATTTAGAGATTAGCTAAATATCAGTCTTGGGGCTTACTTTTCCATAACACAACCCAACGGGGTAAAAACAAAAAACAAATGGGTTATTAAAAAAAACCAACAACAACAACAACAAAAAACATGTTTCACGTGGATTGTATGTTTCCTCCCTTTTTAAATCGCCCCCTCCACTATCCAATTATCCCACAGGCTAAAACAATGTGTAAATTGCAACTGTTGGAGCTAACAAAAATACTGGTGCATTATACTGGACAACTCCTGTGCATGCAGCAACATTTTATTGATTAGCCACACTGCAGAAAAAAAACAATTTAACAAGCTGTGTGTTTAGTAACTGTGTTTCCACTACAAGGTAGGGAGAAAAACAAGGATATCAGACACAGTCTATCCAGGCTAAATAAATCACACCCCCACCCCCCTCCCTCATTATCTTTGTTTTAAATCATGTTGTGACCCCCTCTGCACTCTGACATTGCAGGGACTGGAACTCGCAGCTACGTTAGCTGTTGGGTACATCCTGTAATCCTTAGAATGAAGCGTCATGGTGGATTTAAACTGATTTTACCATTCCTTAACAATGGTCAAAGCACATGTCCCTCCTTGACTTTTGCTAATTAAAGCTGCTAATGTTTTATGCAGTTTCAGAGTTTTAGTCGGATCGAAAATTAAGCATGACTTTTTTTTAATTTACAGTTTGACTATTAATTGGTACTGTACTTTACTGTATTTTTTGCATGTTTAATTACGTTTGATTGCATTTATAAATAAATATATA
>JAOYSI010007835.1:0-11301 GCA_025775065.1 Hiodon alosoides | reverse complement strand
TGTTGTTGAGCAGGTTGGGCCCCCCCCCCCCCCCCTAGGTGATCTTCCACCAGTATTTCTGGAGCAACAGCATTGTAAACCTCTCGCATCGCACCGTTATCCAATTCCCAGGTAACAAACAAATCCATCAGCATATTATTTTTAACCCCTAAGGGCCTTTTATTTTTGTTAAAAAAGATTTTAAATCATCTCTCATCTGCATTATATTACAGAAAACACTCATTTGTAATAAAGATAAGCCCTTTTCTTTTCCCTGGGACTGGAAAGTTTTCACAGAACCAGACTGAAACGGATTTTCAAGGAAAATGAATGGCAATTGTGACCTCTGCTGTTAAAAAATAAAACTACAACAGAAAAAAAAAACGACAACGACAAAAAAAGGTAATACAAGCGACCTTGACACTTTCAGGTTTACTCATCACAGTATTCACCTTTTACAGCTCCCAGGTCACATAACGGTAGTCATTCCTTAAGAACCTTAGGGGAGGAAGCAAAGAGTGAAGCACTTCGGATGAGGTTCTAAGGCTTCAGCAGTGCTCACAGGTAAACCTTCACAGAACGCGCTGCGGGAACATCCTTATCCAAACACATACTATTGGAAAGGTGGTCGACACCTTTTACTATTCCCACTGAGCGCTTTCAATTTGAATTGTCCATTGGCACTGCAGTCACAAAACCCTCCATTCCACAACCTGACTTTTACACAACAACCCTTTTATAAGCCAAACCTTGGACATAAACTCAACACGTTCACTGAACGAACCAAGACCAAAGGGGAGTTGAGAGAGAGGCGGAGAGAATCCAAGTTCAGTTCAAGACCAATTTTAAAGCCAGTGGCAATATTTTGAATGCAGATTTCAGCAAAATGTCTCTGGAATAATTAACAATACTTGCTTTTTTGTAAAGAAGTCGATTCAAGGCAGATCTTGAGGGCAGTAGGGTGAACCTGCAGGGCTAGAGAGTAAGCCTAATTATTACTGCTTAAATTAATTTTTCTTTCCCCACTGCCTAGATTCTCCATCCTCATCTCCATCTGCCCAAAATGGTTTCACAAGAATTCCAGCGCAGCTGCGAGTATTTTTGCCAGTTGGCACTAATGCTGAGAACACATGTTCATTAAAAAAATAATTTTTAATCTGGAAAAAACTTGGACCATTTCTAAGGTGATGAGTCTGACCAGCATTCCGATAAGATTTCGAAACTATTGTGAAACAGCAGGCACGAAGCACAGCACTGAGAAAAGACAGTAAACAAAACCTTTAAAATGATTGATTTATTCACTATCATTTATTAAAACAGAAGTGGATTATTTCTCACTCACATTATCTTAGATAAAAACATCTAAGAAAATGTTTTTAACCATTTGTACCTTTCCAGGTTGTCCCTTAATGTTTCCTGTAATTCTATTAGCACTCTAATTGCTCAGAGCATCTAATTAATTAATTTGATCAGCGCGTGGACTGCTCCGAGAGTTGCCTAGCAACTAGGTGACACATGCAGCTGGAGGGACTGCCTGTGCCAGTTTCCATCCCATCCAAACCCTAATTAGCTTTGACTGAGCCGTTGAACGTTCACATGCCTGAATCTCGGATCTAGTAAACTGCTAATAATATTAATTACAGATTAAATGCAAATACAAGTTTGTGCTTAAGTGTAACATATGACAGATTTCCAGTTTCTCGGCACAAGGCAATGTTTAAGCTAATTAGTTATTCAGTTAGAACAGGTTAATTTATTAATTGAACCAATTCAGCTTGTGCTCCTACCAGGGGACTGTAATATCAGAACTGAAGAGCTGAAGAAATCATTTGTTTTATCCACACTAAAACATATTGAATTGTAAGACCTTTTTTTCAAAATTACCTTTCAAGAACCATTATTGGAGATAACTATAAACTACTGATCTGCAGCAATAAAATTCAGATCAGTATCTACTGAACTAAAGTCAATACTTTTTTAAGATAAAAGGCTAATTCAGCGATTGACTTTGATCAAGATTAAGAAACACTGACTGCATGAAATCAAAAAGCCTGTCTGAAACCATTTAAAAGATTCCATAATGCAGTTCATTCTGAAAGCACCAGGGGGCAGCCTTAAATAATAAATCCAGTCGAGACCAACATTGAAGACAAAAAAACATGCCCTAGATAAAAACTGTTATAATTTTTTTTGTATGTTTCATAAATAAATCTAAACCTTATGGTCCCTTATGAGAAATAAACAGTTGGAAATAAGCAATATCCAACAAACTAGGCATTTTATCTTCTGCCCCTTCAATAACATATTTCCTAAAAGGTGCTTGTTAAAATCTTTTTACAGCTCTTCCAGAAAAAACTATGAGCAAAGAATGTTTTTAGTGAATGCAACATTCTGGTCTCCTCTCCCCATCTGGCATCTGGTGTGAACACTGCAGGTAACTTTTAAAAACGAACCTTCTGTATCTTAATAAGTCAAATTTTAATTCTCAAAATATTGAGAGAGAACCACTCTCCCACAGGATCATTTGCCGAAGTTTAGGACCCAGACACTCATGGTTGAGTTTTACAAAACCTCATAGCCACCTAAAATGATATACACGCACGTAAATAAAAATGTAGAGATTATATATTAGACACAGTAAACTTAATCATAATTTCTGCTTCATAACGTCGGTTTATAATTGTATTAAACATAGTTACTGCAAATGAAGGAGGGTCCGGGCTCAATCAAGGATTAGGGACATTTGACGATCCTGAAATCCATCTCGGTTCAGAGAAGCGGCAGTTTAACTAGTAATCCCAGTATTCGGCTCGATTGTAGGAGATCATTTTACAAATCAGCTGTGTTATTGTTCAATGAACACAATTTAGTAGGAGAGTGCCATTTTTTATTAACCGAATAATAGTCAACCATATACTAATTTAATTTAAAAAAGGGTTTTAAATATGTTCAAACATTGCGTTAGTTCAGTTTCTTAAATACAATACAGAATTAATTAATTTGTTTTTAAATAGCCAGCCATAACCTAGTATTTTCCTATATTCGTTAAGTGACGTTTCTCGCATTCCCAAGAACGTCACTACACACACTAAGTAAACCTGAATTTTATTAGCTAGCATATTCAAAAATATTTTTTACGCATATTTATATTTTTGGCAGTGATTGTACTTTATAATCCGATATCGGTCAACACGGCCAGTAACGTAGGTAACGTCAACGTAGCCAGTCAGAACAAAAGGCTGGGTAACCGGAGGAGCGCCTTGAACCTCCTCATCCCCCCGCACGTGGTTTGTGAATAAGCCAATCGCTGTATTTAAAATGCAAGCTCTGGGGGGGACATTGTATGGCAAGATTAAAATCATGTTCTACAAGCTCTGCATCGGTATATCCCTCCTCTCTGGTGCTGTTGGTTTCCGTGCCGACATTATCTCCATTGATTAACGGTTAATCAGTCTGTGGGGCAACAGCTTGGATTGTGTGGCGTTCACATATGTTCCAGAATGCGTTAACAGATGCCAGCGGAACGGTTCAGTATCGTCTAGACTGCCTCGTCCAAACGTGAAACCTCAAAAACCCTCCCAGCTTCAGGGCTTCACAAACGACGTCGTCTTTAGGCTAGAGCGAATCCGGGCTTCCAGCTCAGGTTTGAACACGCAAAATGATCGTATTGACGCACATAAATCAGGCCTTTAAGCGCTACGTAAAAAGGACAGCGAAACACTACCATTAACACTTACCACAGACACCATTAACATTGTTGACCGTTTGCCAGTGCAGACAGTTGAATAACTAATCCCCAACATGAACCCTCCCCCCACCAAAAAATATGGACACTAATAAGCTGATATTTCCGATGTATTTTACTAAGCAGTCTATAACTTTTATTTTTATTTTGTGATAATTTCTATAATATAAACCACTGTTAATGACAAGCTAGCATCTATAAAACAAACAAGAAGCAGACTGAGATAAACCCCTTAACAACAAATTAATAATTTCATTCTTTTTACTTAAACTTTTTTTTTTTCCTTTTTCTTCTCCGGACAGTAAAACAAAGTAGTTAACTGAGATGTCCATACACATAAAAGCACAGCTTGTATAATCAGAAACGTGACAGCGATGTGATCTATAGTGCTGTAAAATGTTGGCAAAACTGAATAAAAATGTTCTTAAAGAATATTTTTCTCATTAAACCACACCAAGTACCAGCAGGTGTATAAAACCCTCTCGGAGAACCGCTCGGCCGCCATCACTGGTAGATTTATCAAATTTACACCTCAGAGATAGCTGCTTCACATTTGACCCAGTAATGCATATTCATATATCTGAAATATTATGCTCAAAACTCTGATCCATTTCATGCCACAAATGTAGTCCATATTGAAAAGTGACAGAAGTTAATGACAAAGTGTATATTGACAATATAACACTGATTTGATGTAAAATACTAAACACATTGACATGGCTCTTAACATTTAGTACCATTCTGTAGAAGGAGTCCAATCTAGGTTTTTTTTTTTTTCTCTTTCCTTTTTTGTGTTATAATCGAGAATAAAACGGGTTTATAGTTTATAAATGAAACGGATCTCGATGTGAAACATCTCGTTGAAGAAAAACGTGATCAAAAACAGAATACATTCTGGAAGACTCCCAAAAACGCTGGCCACGGTGCCCGTGAGTCGCCTCGCCTGCAGCCGGGACCTGTGGCGTTGCGTGAAATGTGCTCCACGCCGCGAGCGTGAGTGCGCGTCTGATGGCGGGGTTAGTGGGACTCTCCGTTGACCGACGAGCCCTCCCCCCGGGGCGAGGACGACCGGGAGACCCCCCTCTCCGTGTGGTCGGAGCCCGAGCCGCTCTGGGCCTGTTGCTCCGACGTCGGCGTCGTGCCTGGCGCGGGGGTGGGTCTGGCCTTCTCCTTAAAGTCTGTGATGATGACGGTCAGGTCCCCGACAGTGACCTCCAGGTGCTGCGCGCTGCTCCGGTCCACGTTTTTCAACCTCGGCCTGGCACCAGAAAGCAGAAAAGGGTCAGTGTGCCCCTCGAAATGCGGAACACCGGGTTTGAGCGTGAAAAGCGGGAGGAAACACTAAAGTGCATCTTAGGTCTTTTATTCACACGTCCGAGTCCAGGGGCAGGGGCGCACGCCTCTAAAGTGGTCTTATTTCAACATGCACGTTCAGCCCTCCCCCCCACACAGGGACACCTGGATCTCTCAGGTTAGCATCCGGAGCGCCACCACTGAGCACCACACTACTGCCTTGAGCCTTTTGCTGAAAAACCATGGCGGGGATTAGGACCAGACCTGTGTCTGGAAGCGCCACCTGGATCTTTGAGATTAATGCGTTTACCAGGCCAAATTACTCTTGCACATTAAAATATTTATATTTACTATATTAAATTCACGCTCTTATGTATAAGACCAGGTGCATAGCGCCGCTGTTTTCCAAGAGCTTCAGGGGAATAACTCTCCCTTTCCCCATACTGGGTAATGGATTTATCCCCTGATTTTTCTTTTATAACCTCTGGAATAACTCACAACAGCTCACCCCCCCCCACCCCACTAAACATTTATTCGTTGCACAAGAGCACAGACGTCCTTACCTCATCTTCTTGTGGCTGTTCTTTTTGAGCGTGGGTTCCTTGTCAGATTTTTCTCTTTCCGTTTTGTCTTTTTTCTCTTTCTTTGGTTGTGTCGGGGAAGCAAACTGCTGAGTTACTTGTTGTGCAACCAACTGGGAGACTGGACGAGGCTTCCTGGAACCCAGAGGCAAATAATTAGAATGACCTCATGGAATAGTCAGAGCCTAGATGGATAATTAGAGGGAAGTTCAGTATCAAATGAAGACATCTTAATGATAAACCTTATACAAATATAAAAGCATTTTTACTTTTCCCATTTGGTACCATCCTTCAAGAAAGCTACGAGCCTCTAGCATGTAATTGTATTGTGGGTTAGATGTTTGACTTATTTTGAGCTTTAAACTTGGAACACACAGCACTTTGGGTGTTTGGCACACTAAGTATCCAAATGCAAAGCCTACAGTACACACAGTAAAAAAACTAAAAAACATTCATGAGCTGAAAACACATGCGGTACGTAACCACTGTGTAAAACGTTCAACACAATACTTCAAAAAGGGGTGTGACGCAGCAGGGCCCAATTCATGCGACCCCTGCTCACAGACTACTGCCCTCTTCTGGTGACACCTCATCAGTGCAGACAAAACCCACAGCTCCAATTACGGCCATAGCTCAATGGTAGAATTCCATGGCAGTTGGATGAACACAGCAGATTAGAGCGGTCAGAGAACAGGTGGTGTGGGCAGAGTATACCCTCAGTCTGCAAGCAAACAACGAAAATAACCTGCCCCTATAAACGAGCACAACAAAGGGCAGCGAATGAATACACCCAGCTAACAACTCAGGCACAGCTCCGGGCCAGAGTGTGGTCGATACAAGACTAAGGGCATCACGTTTTTTTCCTATACCACAGGACACAAAGAAGTCAGTCGCCGCCAAGCAAAACATACTTTTGCCAGTGAAAGACCCCATAGTAATCCTCTCCATGATTCCTAAATCGCTGTCGAGATTGTAAGGGCAGTACTGCAGCAATGGCCTGGAATGCTGTGCGGTTTTTCACTGGGACTATTTAATCCACACCTGCCCAAACCAAAACAAGTGACCTCTGTGTCTCCCTTTTATTCGGCTGGGTGCATTTACTCTTCTGTCCTCCTGGACTGGGGCTGTCCCTGCACCTGCCCACACCAAAACAAAAAAAGGCCAAAAAAAGTCCATTGAAATCCAATCAAAACCAAGGAAACGCAGATGGTGCCAACTACGTCGATATCAGAAGCTCAACACTCTCCCCCCTTCTTATTGCTACCCTTTTGTTAAAGTAATCAAGAATAACATTGTGGTTGGCAAAGTACATTATCTCAGTGTAGATCCAATGCGTTTGTGACGACGCCCTCTGTGAGGTAACTGGCCCATCTGTTCCTTTGCCAGGAAACAACCGTTGCTGGAAGGGACGTATCATCTCAATCACTCCCTTGGTGTGCTACACATGCTGTCCAATTACTTAGATGAGCCCCACAGGCTTGCGAATCACAGCAAACTCAATATGACGAATCTCACCACCATAAGTTGGATGGACAAGTGCACTTTGTCTGAACCCAAGTTTAAAAAAAACAAAAACTTTACAGCAGTTTTATGTGTAAAATGGGCTTTTTATTTACAGCAGTCAGTAAAATCGTCGAAAGCAGTGCAACAACAGGCCCATGTCTACGTCAGTGACGGTGACACAATCGGGAGGATTATCTGCGTCCTTATTTGGCAGTGCTCCACAGCTCATTTATAGAGGTGGCGGAAGGTTTCCACAGGAGAGGAGAGCAGTTTCGCATCTTTACAGCACACTCACACGCCTAAAAAGGGAACAGAAACACACAGGCGCACACACACACACACGCACACACACACACACACACACGACCTACTTACAGACTAAAGAGGAGCATTTTAACAGCACATCGCACCGAGATGCTGGCGGTTTGCATCACCAGGAGACTATTGGCCGACTCCCGTTTCTTGTAAGCCTCAGAAACGCCTGGTGTCGGGGAAGATCAGTTTTCACGGGGGATGACTGCGAGATGAGGTAACGCACGCCGGACACTCCCAGCGAGTCACGAGTCCTCCGGAGCTGGTCTCGCCGTGGACTCCATATCCACCCACAGTACTGCATGACAACACAAACGTCTACACTTCAACACCAGTTTGGGCCTACTGCAGGCTGATCAATAATCCACTTTCAATATCCATTTCAGAGAGCACATTTTGTGCCTAATGGAGTATCTCACACAATGGAATTAGGATATTAAAAACTTCACTAAACCAAGACAATGCCGCTTCCATTCGATTCAGCGCAACCATCAAACTAATGATTGCCGTAACACTCTCCTCTTCCCACATTTTGACCCTGAAAGAACTTCTCCAGAGAGTCTCACTCAGTCAGCGTCCCAAAGCTCAGTCCTAGGGCCGCTTGGTCTCTCTGCCTGCCTGCCTTCCTTCCCCGTATCCTCAGAACCTTCCCCATTTCGTCACCGCCTCACGGGACCTGGTCCGTGGCACAGACACCACCACCTCCTCCTCTCTGCTGACTCCCATCACTTCCTCTAAAAGCAGACAAGGCTTCCTTTCCCTGTGGCCGGCTAAAGCCACAGGACCGTTTGGATACTTTTTCAGGTCGTCGCGATTACACACAATTAAACCTTTAGTCACCGACTGCAAGATTGTCACATAATTCTGTCAGTCTCTATTTTATTGGCGAGCATCCCGGCGCTAAACAGATTAACTGCAGAAAAAGAGGGCCATGCTCGACAACCCCTAAAATAAAATCCTGGCTGCAACCCTGCCTACAGCACATTCACTGGCACCAAGTTCTAAGGCCGCAATTCTGTTTTTCAAAGTTTGCGTCTTCATCCTGATTACGCGTAATTACTTAGATGCTTGGCTTAGACTATGAGCAGTTTATCCATTTGAATACCCTCAAAAGCATCCGTGTCATACTATTTTGTTGCCTCTACTCTACTCGACACACGCATACGTACGGCTTTTAATCACTATTCACGTTGACGAGATTCATAAGGGATAGATTTGGAGAGTGGGAGGAAAAAAAAAAATCCATACAATTTCTGTTTAGCTATTGCAATCAATGACTTCAACGCATCGTTCTTGAGTAATATTCCCAATGCATTCTTTCACCTCCGGTCAGAAGCGTCTGGCCCTCCTCAGCGCCGCGGTTTCGCTGTGCGGCCATAGCAACGCGCGGCAGTGGTTTCCACACTGTCTCTGCCGGACCTTTGGCAAAGCGCAGTGGAAAGTCCTCTCACTTCCCCAGGGATCGCGCTAGCGCTGGCAGGACCAGTCGCGGCTTGTTGCACAGTCATGACGTTTTATGATTGCTTTTCTGCCTCCCAAACATGTCCTTACATCGCCTCCAAAACATAGCCTGCATCCAGAGTTCATTTGGGGGATTTACGTTTAAAAAAATATACATCATGTTTTCTTTTTCTTTTTTACACAGACGATATGGTAACTTCATGGTATATAATTTCATGGTTAGCAAGTATTGGTATTGACCATAAAAGCTCACTATAGAACACTACGTTTTATGTCAAAAGGCAAGACGCACCCAAAAGGTAGAGGAAATGTTATTGCGTTGGTCGATTTATGAATTTAGTCATAAAAGATTGATGTCGGAATCCCACATATAAAACGCGTGACACAGCCTCTCCACACACGGCGAGCCGTGCACACCAGGGAGGACCAGCGGACCAGCGATCTAATCAGCGCCCCGCGAGCCCCTCGCTGACAAAACATGTCGCCTCCATGTTAAACAGATGGCGCCCCACGGCCCATGGTTTAAAGCTAACGAATCATGCCCGCTCCCCTGATGCTGACGCAGAAGCCACATTTACTTCTGGCTGTGCTTCTGTGGAGGGAAAAAAAAAATCAACAAGTAGGATAAGCCAGTGTGTACAGAAATAAATAAAAGCTTGTTGGTACAGGGTGAAGGACAAACCAGGGTCTCCTAGTACACGTTTTAAAAGCAAGACTGAGGTTTTCTGAAAACCGCATTACAACGAACCACCAAACTTATATTATCAGTTTCATACATCAGAGGACGACAATGACCTCTTCATTCCATTCATACAAGTCACAACACATGCTGCATGATAATGCCAGTTTCATTCTTTGTAGTTCAGCAGTACAGAAACAAGTTAAACGCTATCCAACACCTTCCTTCTCAAGATCCACCATCAGATCCCAATACAAAGTTGATTTTATAGCACAGGCCGTCAGCGGCCCATTTTTCTGTAAAAACTACCCTCACAAAATTAAGGGTTTCCATCACCTGAAGGAAGACCAACAGCCAACACAACCCTCACCAACCCATCAACATCCGTTACCCCAAAGGGCCCCAGGTTAAGTTCACGTCAACATCCGGTAGCTTGCATGGCAAACTGTAACCTGCTGCATACATCAAGTGCGGAGCACGTGCCCTGCCCTGGGACAAAACTGTCAGCCCTTTCCCCGTGCAGACAGTCGTCAAAACTCGAGTGTAAATTGGATGCGTTTGGCCTAGGGAGCGATGGCAACATGGCCGTAGTGAAGGAAACAGCACGGTCCCAGGTGAGAAAGCACTAAAACCACACCTCATTACCTAGCACGTTTGCGCTGCTTGCAAAAAACGTTTCAGGAAAAAAAGGACAAAGAGTTACAGAAAGCAAATGACGATTGTCAGATTAGGAGGAACAGTGGAAAGACACCTGAAATCGCCAACAGCTTATTTGCTTGGCTAACCGTGCATCATACGTCTGAAAAAAACATTTATTCAATATCCCTTTCCGTCTGAAGAATACGAACTGTTTAGTCTGGTGAATGATTGGTAGTTAACCACATTCATACATTTACACATCACCCGTTTTATTCCATTTAGCCCGATGACATGGTCACAATCAAGGTCTAAGTACATCACAGTTGAATGTACTTTATATACTCAACGCTTTCACATTTAGCAAAGTAAATAATTGTTTTAATGACAGTCACAACGCCATCAATGTGCTGTCAATGCAACGTTTTTCTCCGCAATTCAAAGCGCAGTCAAACCGGGATCTTATATAACATTAACCTCGGGTCCCTGCAGACAAACTGCTTACAAAGTTCTGGGCATCAGCACGTCTTTACTCGCTTACAAATATCGCAGAGAACATTATAGGTGTAGAACACTTTAAATAGCTCAAAGACAGCCAAACAAAACGTACTTAACACAAAAACTGAGATCTGAGAATCATTACAAAAACCATATCTAAACCTATTAGGAACAAGTGATTTAAGCCTTTGCTTATCGCTGCATGACTGATGCCCTGTACGGCTGGGCTGGACTCCCTCCTCAGGAGTGGGGGTCCCTGTGGGTGACCCGGTCAACTGGGTCGCGGCACACCCTAAAACCTCTCGGGAGGCTTGGGGCAGAAACGGGGGCTGCTGCCGGAGGGCAGACGTGGGCCCTGTCTGGTGGGGAAATGGCGGCTCATTAAGGAGCCACATGCTAATGAGGCAGGACGACGCGTGTCTGACAGCTGCCGCGTCCCCTCCTCGGGGAGACTGACCCCCCCAGCAGCACCAACAACAGAAAGCAGTCCGTATGCCGGCAGAGAGGTAGCGGGGGGGGGGTGGGGGGGGGGGGGGGGAGAAGGGAGAGTGAGATTGGTGGGGGGGGGAAAAGAGAGGGATAAAAAAAAAGAAGAGGGATAGGCAGAGCGAGGC
>JAOYSI010007834.1:0-11878 GCA_025775065.1 Hiodon alosoides | reverse complement strand
GGGGGTTATATCTTGGCCTATCTGGGTATGTTCGGTGTGTGTGTGTTTGTGTGTGTGTGTGGGGGGGGGTTGACTCAGGTAGTCGGGGGAGGAAAGCTACATTGGGACCACACTGAACTCAGTAGCTGTGTTTCCGCGGAAGCAAAGCAGAATACCAGCACGTAATTATTCAGAGGTATGAATACATTGAGTTGGCACAAAGTTTCTGGCTTATCCGTGTTTAGTTATCTATTTGTTTCACACACGTCTGGGGGAATGGGAGAGTACAGTATGAAATATAGTGTAATAAGAAATCAGCTATCAAGCAATGATTATTCAATGCAGAAAGTTAATATCGCAAATAATTATAACCGCAAATTTATTTGAGATTATAAAACATTATATCGCAAATATATAAAATAGAATAATTTTGTGACGCAAATGCTAATTTATGGAAAAATCAACAGAAGGTAGTAACAAGCCCTCTTTATTTGGTTAGCTTTTTAAATGAAAAGCCCTCACGTTTCGGCTTCGGTGTGCCTTGAGCAAGTGCCTTGTATTCTTATGAGAGAATGGCGCAAGTTTCCTCTGGTGCTTGTCTGACAGACACGGTATCGCCCGACCGCCACCCCGAGCGGGGTTAGACGCCGCTGGGGACGGGCCTTTGAGGTTTTTGGGAAAGAAGGATGCTCTCCCCTCACCCTCTATTGCTGGACGCGATCGCCTCCCACGGGCAGGTTTTGGGTATTTATCCCCCCCAGTGAACCAGCTCACTCCACTGGCTGCCTGGCACTGTCATTTAGTTTCATTATTGTCATTGCGCTGTCTTGATTTGATTCAATTTGTCCCTGCCATAGTTGTCACTGGTTTTAATTTCCATTAGCGCAGATCTCACAGATCTCCGCGGCTTCCTTTCCGATTCTGTTTGTGTCACTCAGGTTCGCTCGGCACGCGCCGGTCGGCATTCTTTCGCCTTTCGCGTTGTCTTTATTGCTTGTATTCCTTCTTTCATGGGTATCCAGTATGGCCAATTGCCCTGCCGCGTCTCCCTTCCCTGCTGCAAACTGCCCCGCCACCACAGACTGACGCAACATAGGGTCGTCGGCCATTTAACGCGCCGCGCGGCCCGCACGCATGGTTTTGCCCTGATCGTGAGCACTGGAAGCGCCAACGCGCGCGCTCGCAGAGGGCTGCAACTTATCGAGGAGGCCGAGAGAAACCCTGCCCACCGCCTCCTTCCCACTGCCGGACCGCTGCTCGGGCGGTGACACAATTTAGACTCAAACCCTGCAATCTCCGCACCTACTTCTGCTTGTTGAGCAAATGACACAAAATACAGACCAATCATTAAACGCTGTTACAATAAGTTATCTATATCTGTGCCCTTAGTTTTGTTGTGAAAATGTCCCTTGGCCCTCTGCATAAATCTATGCAAGCCTACGTAAACAGTCGATCTGAATAAAATATTTAAAAACGTGACGTCTCCATAATTTCTACTAATGTATTCCTCAAGCCACATTATATTTATGCAGATACTGTATGTTGCATGAATACTGCATAAAGACTCAGCATAATGGCATTTACCCTTACTGAATCTCGCAGCACTGGGATTCGTGACCAAGTTTGATCTCCCCATTGTTGTTGTGGCAACAATCAGAAAGTAAAACCAGGAAGAGAAAAAAATAGCCTCATGTTTGAAGACCCTGGGCTAGAAAGCTAACGCAACATATAATCGCTGACCAGTTTGTTTGTTTGTTTGCTTTGTTTGCCTGTTGTTGTCCAACAGTCTCGGGCCCACGCTGTTGATTAAGATCAAGCGCAAAATGAGTCAATTATCTCGGGCGAACTCTGGAAAGAATAGCGGTTGTTCATTTCGGAAGCCAAGGAATCTGCCGGAGTCGTCACGCTCGCTGCCAGAACGTTTGTTTGCGCGCGCTAATCTGTCTAATTCCGGTATCTATCTCCGGTCTGTGTTCTTCCCTTGTGAGGGCGAAAAGGGCTGCTTCTGGTGCCGGCGGTTGGCGGAGACCTCAGACAGAGCCTTCCGGTGCTTTTACGTTCCGCCGAGTCGACAGCATCAAGGCAGATTTTCAGTCACCGGTGTGTTGTCCCCCCCCCCCGCCGCCCGCACGCCGACTGAAGCTCGAATTTAAACTTGAATTTAATGAATTCTCGACTTTTAAAACGAGAATGAAATTTTGACAGATAAAGGCTGGCTGTTGTTTTTTTGTTTTTTTTCTCCTTTCTTTTTCTTTTTTAACTTGATAGGCTTCCGTTTAATGTTATTGATCTTTATTAATGAGAGGGACATAAAATCCATCTGTTTTTCCACATCAATTATGATGAAAAGCGGTAGAGGTGCATTTAGTGTTCGTTTGGGATCTTAATCGACGGTAGCCAATGTGCATGACTCCAGACAGCCCCTCTGACTCCCCATAGAGGACAACTGGCCTGTAATTAGCCTGAGTGTTCCTCTTTAGCAGAGCACTGTGGGATAGAGGTGCATTTCCAGGTCACTAGTACGACTTCTGCTAATATTAAAAAGCGTTGAGAGAGGAGGGAGAGTGCCCGGAGTAGTACACTTTTTTTGATTGCGTTTGAGAGTTTAGACCCCCCGCAGCACGCCAAACTTAACTGGAGCCAGACAGATGCCCCGACATGGGGGTAAACTGCGAGACTTTGCAGACTTCAGCATCCCGCAAAAGGGTTATTTTCAGATCAAACCGTGCACACCTCGCTGTAAAACCTACATGCAACGGCACACTGGGAAAGCATGTTGACCCACAGTGATGACTCCCTGGGCGGTTAGCGCTGAGCGTTGCCGAGGGTGAATGGGGTGGACCTTTTCCTTAATCTCATTCCTCATTTTCCTTCATCTCAATCCTTCTTTTCCTTCATCTCTTCATCTCATTCCTCATTTTCCTTCATCTCTTTATCTCAATCCTCCTTTTCCTTCATTCCATTCCTCCTTTTCCTTAATCTCATTCATCATTTTCCTTCATCTCAATCCTCCCTTTCCTTCATGTCTTCATCTCATTCTTCATTTTCCTTCATCTCATTCCTCATTTTCCTTCATCTCTTTATCTCAATCCTCCTTTTCCTTCATCTCATTCCTCCTATTCCTTCATCTCTTTATCTCATTCCTCCTTTTATTTCATCTCATTCCTCCTTTTCCTTCATCTCATTCCTCCCTTTCCTTCATCTCAATCCTCCTTTTCCTTCATCTCTTCATCTCATTCTTCATTTTCCTTCATCTCTTTATCTCAATCCTCATTTACCTTCATCTCATTCCTCCTTTTCCTTCATCTTTTTATCTCAATCCTCCTTCTCCTTCATCTCTTTATCTCAATCCTCCTTTTCCGTCATCTCAATCCTCCTTTCCTTCATCTCAATCCTCCTTTTCCTTCATCTCATTCCTCTTTTTCCTTCATCTCAATCCTCCTTTCCTTCATCTCATTCTTCCCTTTCCTTCATCTCATTCCTCTTTTTCCTTCATCTCATTCCCTTACCGCTTCCCTATAACCACCCCTGCCTCTAGCTCGCGTTAACTATTTGAAAGAATTGTAAATCTTCTTCTTTCTCCGCCTCAGCTTTCGCCCTGACACTGCTAAATCTTGTAAATGTAAACCCATTATTAGAGTGTTTTTTTTTTTTTTTTTTTACACGTTTATATAGGAGAAGGGAAATCTGAAGCTCGAGTCGTATGCCACCGGACCAGAAATGTGACTGAGCTGGTGGGCAGCCGGAGCCCCTGGGCCCCCCGATTCGTATGGGCTGCACGACTTTTCCTCATAATGAAATATTCACAGGTCACTGGTTCCTTGAGAAATGATGGGGATCAGTCAATTGCTTTTCAGCGAGTAATTTTCTCTCCCTTCAGAGGCCTGCTCGCCGTGTTGACAGTCATTAGCGCATGAGGAAGGCTAGATCGAAGCACAAACGTGGCACTTGTCACAGACGGGACCAATGTTTAGAGTCTTTATTCCCCCTCTCTCTTTTCCTCCCCTTCGCCTCCTTACATCTCCGCCTCCTCCATTTCATTAGCATCTTTTAGCCTTACGCTATCCTTTGGCGTTTTTTCTCCCTTCTTTCCACTCTTCCCCTTTCATTTGTCTTTGTCTCTCCTTTTATTTACATAATTCATTCGTTCTTTCGTTTTGGTACTCTCTTTCTTCATTTTGCGAGCTCCTTTGAAAGTTTGAGTTCCCACCCCTCTAATCTATCCTGTGTTTCTCTGCTCTGCGGTTTTTATGCAGCTGTATTCTCACGTTTGTCTCATTCTGTAAATCTGCACCAATACAGAGCAGGGAATTAAATTATAAACCACAATACTTTGCGGTAGGGTTTGCAGTCGGCAGGACAACCGTTTGCACATAAAAATTCACACTGTTTCTCCGATCTCTTACATTTTAAATGAATAAATATGTAATTCTGTGACATTTGCCAATGTTTCAATAACATAAGTCGAAGCCTATAGAAACGCAAAAAAAAAATAAAGAGTCGAAGTTAGATTGTGGAAAGTGTACAATTGCCGGTTGATCCTAGATCGATCGCATGTGAGTGAAATTTCCTCAAGATGGGTTAATGTCTCAGCTTTAGTTATGACAAAATAAATAAATATATATATATTTGCCATTATCCTAATCTATCATTTTTTCAGAAGATTGCCTAGAAAGGCTCACACGGGTCACTGCAGCTTTTTATGTATGTGATAAGGTTTGCAAAAAAGAAGACGAGGAAAAATTGTGTAGGGAAAGTTTAACAAAGCATATTTTTTCTTTATGACTTGGCTTGACCTTTAAGGATATTAACGTCTGACATGATGAATTGTATGCCAAGGAGAAAGGGCTTTTTCTCATTAACCAGCTTTGGTCAAAGGAGATAGCCCGGTTTATACTCTATAATCCCCCCGTTTTTTTAAACGGCGTAACATATGATATTAGTGTTTAGAATTAAAAGAGCTCTCCTCAGCAACACTGCCACAGTCAGCAGTCCTGATCCAGCAGCAATTCCCATTAGCATGAGAGTGATGGACAGCCCTTTTCCCTCTCCTACACACTCAATTAAAAGCTGACCTTCAACCTCCGGGTACCGCTCAAAATCTGCAGGAGCTGGAAAGGCAGAGGACTGGAAAAGGGGTCTGTTTCCATATCTTCCAGCCCTCCCTCCCTCCCTCCCCTTCTCCCCAGAACACTCTAGGGCCACTACTGCTGCAGGGTACCACGTGTGTTTGGCCAGTGCTTGTTCTGGAAGTTGTTATTGTACAGCTTTTGAAGAATTATCCTTGTTTCCCTCGCTGGGAAATCTTTATTTTATACTGGTTTCTGCCCACACCACCTCTCCGCGCTGATAAGAACTGACGAGGTTTTGGATCACAAAATGGAAAATAGACGCAGGAACCGCGCAGCCCCGCCCCCCTCCTCTCACTCTTCCGATAAGCGGCCTCCTGAAATCGCAATCATGAGAAAATACAGGACCCTCAGTGAAAAGTCTGGTACTGACAGCAATCTATACAGCCTGCCTGAAAGAAAATACATGGATTTTTCTTGTAAGGTTGGCCTTTCATCGCAAGAGCAAGGGATTTCTAAAGAGTGTTAAGCTCGGAGTCTGCAACGCGTTTGATTTAATTTCAAAGTAGCAACGAGTCAAAATAAAATGTAAAAGACAGTATATTGCACTGTTTCACTTGATACGCACGACTTATTTACTTCTCTGAAACTGAATTAGGTTCTAACAAGTAAAGGTTTTTTTTACTCTCCTTTATGGAAATGAATTAATTGGCCTCTCACCACCAATTGCGAAACATGATCAAAGCAGATGAGGCAGTCAGGGTACGATTTGCCTCAGTAGTAAAAAAAAGAGACAACGAAGTTACAGATTCTGTGTATAAAATGTATTTTTGGAACAGTGTTAAACGTGAAAGCGGTGACTGTTATAATCGGGCAAGCCTCGGTTTCATGAGAAATCGGCAGAGCAGGCTATTTTAATGGCCCTACCACTAAACAGAGGCGGGAGTGACGGGACACGGGATTTATACGGACACGGTGAATCCAATCTGAGGCGTGTTTTGGATTGCTGTTTGAACATTTTCAAGCATGTTTACCGTAGCCTACCGTATGGGTCCAATTTCTTGTCTTGTTTTGATTTGGCTAAACCGTCACTTCTACCATAAAACGGCAATAAAAGTAGAAGCAAATGAAGGGTTTTAAAACATAGTTTTTATGTCTTCATCGAATCACAAGAAACGCGCCCAGCTGTTAACGCTATGGAAAGACCAGGAATTGAGACGGTGTCTTCGGTTTTACGTCGTGGCGATGGTCATTTTTTTGAAGAAATGTATATTAAGAGTTTTAAGGACTCTCGTACTCGGCCAGGTGCTCTAAGTAGGCCCAGTTTAAGTTTTTTTTTTTTTGGTTGTTGTTGTTCTGAAGGATGTATGAGTTGTTATGTTAAATTATTCCTTTGAGGTTAAAAAGTAGAATTAATAAACAACACGGCGTACTGTTGATACTTAGTACTGATCATGGATGTTCACGTCTAATAATAGTCGTTAAGGCAACTACTGACGGCCGTTAATGGTGATCATTAAATTGTGAGTGGTTCACTTTTCAAATGAGATTATAGAAATAATGACATAAAGATGACGGTGTGTGGTGCAGGTTTAAATGAATTCGATTAAATATCTTGGTAGTCACTATATATAAAGCTGCTTCGATCCATTGGGTAGCTGTTTATTAGTCCTAAACAATACTTTATTTTTCCTATTTACGGTAATGTATATTCTAACGGAAATGTAAAGTAAAAATGGTAGTAAAAGAACATTGATCGACTCTAGGAACGGAGTTATCAGGTTCTTCTTTAGTGAAGTACAGTCTAAGTGTAAATCAAAGCAGGTGGCAACGTCTAATTTAATAAAGGTTTCAGGTATTAGACGAAGTGTAAGTTCTGCAACACGAACACTTGAGAAAAACGAAAGAAAGAAACTGAATTCGTTTTTCCCACCCGATTAAGGTAGCTACGATTAAGGCAAGATGGCTAATATGTTGCTGTTGCTTGTTGCTGCTGCATTAACTTGACTAATTGTGCCGTTTATTTTATTTTTGTTGCGTCATGGTTTAACTATATTTAGAATAATATTTGATCAGTAACATCCCATCCAACTAAAGTAATTAATATATTCTGATGGAGTTCTGTGGGGCAATGGTTCTGAAGTTAAGAGCTTCACTCAAAAGCGTTAACCTTTAATGTAGCATATTTACTTTCATGTAAGAAGATTTCATAACTAGTTGCATATTTACATTTTTAATATTAAGATGGAGTCTTAACTAGACTGCTCAGCTGTGCACCGGTCACTGTGCAATGTGTGTGTATGCTACACATGTATGACATGGCCGTTCTCGTCCCCCATGACCCGGTAGTACGGGAATTCGGACCGTTCCCGGGCCCCACCTCACGGCCTCTGTGGAGCAGCAGTAATCCCTCGAGGCGCAGCCCATCGACCCCCTGCCAGAACTGCTGCCGTGGCCGTTTTTTTTTTAGTAAGGATAGGCGCTTCATATGCAGCATTAATGAGCACGTTTGCTTGTCATGGAAAGCTGATACGGGGCCTACGGTGTGTCCTTATTATCTCCAGCCTTTGCTTGTTTCCACGCGGTTTTCCGGAAATGTGGGCGAGCAGGAAATAGAAAGCCAGGAGGTGAAGGACAAACATCAGCGTGGGGCTAAAGAAATGCCCGCCCCGGTCCAGGGGAAACTAGCCGGTGCCCCGGTGTATTTGCATGTACGTGATGGTGTGTGATTTACGTGCGGTGACTGTGTGACAGTCTCGGACAGAAGCCAGTGCCCGGGAGAAGGATGCTGAAATGAAGACTCGGCGGTGACCCCTGTAGACGTCTCCGTAGCGCGGCACTTGGGAACAATCCAGCGGACATTATGCGAGACATGCAAGGCGCCGCCCCGTCGGCACGCGCACTCGGAGGAATCCGTGAGTGCGCGGGGGCCCGGAGATAGCCGCGAGAGAGCGGGATGGGTGTTAAATCGCACTCACTGCCCATCACGTCAGCTAGCCGGGAGCCAGCGGGGGGGGGGGACATGCTCTCTCGGGCCTAGACGGGGTGGAGGGGAAAGAGAGAGAAAGCGACGTGCACTCCTATCTCCCCGTCTCACAGGCTTAACAGTGATGATTACCAGGTATAGATTACGCTAATCGCCCGCCACCCTGTCGTCTGCACCGAAAGGGAGGGGGATGCTCGGGTTTGGCGGGTGCCTTCCTCTCCGCGTTTCGTCTGGGTTATTTCGTCTTATTTCAAACTCAAACTTACCTGTAATGTCGAGGGCCCATTTGCGTACCTGACGTATTGGGAGCGACGATGGCATTTCACGCTAACGTCTGATTGGATCCGCGCGGCCCGGGTCCATTGATCCGTCCGCCTCGCGAACGGAACAAGTGCGGGGAGGGGCGAGCGACGCGGCGAGAGGCCGCTTGTTTTTGCTGTTGTCGTGGCGCGATCGTTGCCTTGGGAGGTCGGGCGCTCCGTTTGCCACACGTTCACAAGAGTTTTACTTGTGCTTTATTTTACTGAGGTAAAACACCACATCCACCTTAGCCCAGGTGAAATGAGGAAAACCAAAATGCCCTGCAAATGATCTGTGCCTATATATCGATATTTCTCTCTCTCTCTCTCTCTCTCTCTCTCTCTTTATATATATATCCTTATATGCCTAGCGGTAATAAAACAGCACTGACTATCGTTTCAAGAGGAACCGTGGTGTACTGTGAATGGCATGAAAATTGAAGCGGTTTCTTGCTCCTTTATTACAGAAAGAGAAACGGACGCGCCATAAATGTGGAGTTGTGAAATGGGGAGGCATCGGCGACGGGCTGGGGGGTTTGGAATCCAGTTAACGTGGCAACGGGTCTGCAGAATGAGGAGTATTGGGTGTGGTTAATGCAGGGAGAACCCATCTTTCAGAATGTTTAAAATAATTACAGGCAGTTGGGAAGGCTTCTAACAGAATGGAAGTGTCACTCTGGGAAATTGTATTTTTATTTACTGTGTCGGGTCTTTCTCTCCCGCTCTCTCTCTCTCTCTCTCGCTCTCGCTCTCGCTCTCCTCCCGGAGAGTGCTGGGGTAGAGTGGGGCGCTGCTTCTCTTCAGCTCCGACACTACTTCACCCGCTGTCACTGTGGAGAGGGTCTGAACTGTGAAGAGTCAGACAGCAAGAATGAGGAGTGTGCGTGTGCGTACATTTACGAGCGCCCGCGTGCGTTTATGTGCACGGCTGCGTTTGCTGCGCGCGTTCGCGTATGTGTCCGCGTGGCGATACGTGCAGAGGGGAGACGTTTAGAATGCAAAGTACCTCGAGCGGAGTAGTAAAAAAAAAAAAAAAAGCACACTGATAAATTGATCAGGGGAAACAGCGGGTTGTGACAAATCCCCGGTCCTTTGTCTGCAGAACCTTTCCCAGCCCAACACACACCACACATTGATTACTGTAGATCAGTGCGGTTGACAGAGTGTAACCCAGGTGCAAGCGCAGCATCCAATTAAAGAGCTTTCATTGAAGAATTTAATTACCTTCTAGTTTTTTTTCTCCTCTTAATTTCTTTTTTTTCAGTCAAGTAAAGCTGATATTTTCCCCTTTGCCAGAGCTGTATTCTGTGAACGATTTCTTCCTTTTGCAAAGGCACTGAATGCCTTTTGTCAGACATTGCTCAGATACTTTTACATGGGGAGAATTTACAATAGAGGTATAGGTGGTATTTTTTTTGTGTGTAGAAGGACTCAAACGTGACTAGCTGTCAGGAGCTATGAGGCCATACAATCAAGTGGGGCGGGACTGGGAACCGGGGGCCAAAGTACTGGCCAATCGACAGTTCCCGCCCGTCTGCCGAGGCCTGGATGGAGAGCTGGCCCTGGATTTGGCCTCTGCCTCCGCCAGGCTTGACTGATTCATCCAGCGTTATTGCCGCTCCTCAAATGGCCTTCAGAACGGAGCTTTTCTTTTAAACAGTCGTCCTCCGTCAAACAACTCCTCAGCCCAGGACCTCCTTTAATAAGAGAGAGGGAAAAGTATCAACACTCTCACTCTTACACAGCCCAGGACCTCCTTTAATAAGAGAGAGAGAAAAGTATCAACACTCTCACTCTTACACAGCCCAAGACCTCCTTTAATAAGAGTGAGAGAAAAGTATCAACACTCTCACTCTTACACAGCCCAGGGCCTCCTTTAATAAGAGTGAGAGAAAAGTATCAACACTCTCACTCTTACATAGCCCAGGACCTCCTTTAATAAGAGTGAGAGAAAAGTCTCAAAACTCTCACTCTCACGCAGTGTGGGAACAGGTGCATTTTGGGGAGGAGGGGTGTTAGAAACGTGTGGGGGAGCACGCTTCCTCTCGCGGGGATGGCGAGCGCACAACGTTGCCCCTGGATTGAAGGGGTTTTATCTTCCTGCTCAGGCCACCGCTCCGAACGGTTATTTACACGGAAGCAAACCGCGAGCGTAATGATTTTCACAGTCGGGGAAGGGGGGAGGGTCGCGTCCATCCCGAAAACACCGCTGTTTGGCGTTTACACCAGCGTTTTCTTTAAAAAAAAAAACACAATGAGGAGGGCCGCGTGTGACTTGGTAGCCTGAGCTGGGTTTAACTAACCACACGTGAACACACGCGCGCACACACACACACAGACAGAGCTTTCGCCTATTTCTCGACCAGACATTCCATCTCAACCCTACCCTACCCTTCTGTCAGCCCTATCAATGAATTGATCTCACCTCCACTCTTGCAGAACTAGGACATCCATTTAATTTGAGAGGGAGATCTCGCAGACAAGTGCCTGTTAGGGACCGGCCCCTGCCATTCGCCTTGAAGCGCTCTGTCATCGTTCCTCCGGCCCGGGTTTGATTAACGGTTCGATCGCCGCAGCCCGTCCGCGCCGCCTGTTCTCCCCTCCGAGCGCCGGGCTAACAGGTACAAACGCTGCAATGGCGCCTTTTCTCTAGGTTTTTTCTTTTCTTTTTCTTTTAAAATACTACCAATATTTTCTCACAGATAATCTCACTCGGTAACCCTTTTCATTATGGAGACGAGAATCATGGGTCATTAATATTGATAATATCTTCTTTTTTTTCCTTCAAAATGCCAAAGGGAGCATAAAGAAGACCTAGATGACACACACAAAAAAAAAAACTCCTGGCGACAGTTAATTAACCGTTTGGGGTAGATGGAGTGTGATGAATCAAAGTTATCTTTCAGATCTTAATAACGGAAATTAGCTGCTGATTGGACGAGCCCCGGTACAGCGGGGAAGCAGCAGATTTTTTCACACAGAGTCCCGCTTAAAGGCGACTGCCGCATTCCCTTTCATCCGTACATCTGTGGGCATGAAGGAATCCATCTTAGCCCCGTGTCCTGGAATGTCTTTGTACGGCGAAAAAGAGCTAGGGGGAGGCAGGGAGAGAGAGAGAGAGGGAGAGAGAGTGGGGGGGGGATCTGAGGATTGACAGAAGTCGCACTCCCCTCTCCTCTTCCACCGACACGCGGGCACCACTGGCCCTGTCTGCCGCCGGCGTGTCAGTGCCTTTGTGACGGGACCTGATTGAATCCGGCACTCTGACTGATTTACATATGTTTGCCATTGTTACCGGGGTTAGTGAATATCATGTAGCAGGGCCTAGTGGGATCCGCGGCCGGCCGGATCCGGGACGCGCCGAGACTCACAAGCAGCCTCTATCCCTAGTGCCTGTCCCTCGCCCTCTCTATCTCTCTCTCTCTCTCTCTCCCTCTCTCTCTCTCTCTCCCTCTCCCTCTCTATCTCTCTCTCTCTCTCTCCCTCTCTCTCTCTCTCTCTCTCTCTCTCCCTCTCCCTCTCCCTCTCCCTCTCCCTCTCTCTCT
>JAOYSI010007833.1:0-11878 GCA_025775065.1 Hiodon alosoides | reverse complement strand
TTTTAAATTGAAAGACAGCTTTTTGCTGTACCTAGAGTAGGTAACGGATTAGTCAGACAGCTGTTTAAAGTAATACCATCACAAGTTCATCAACAAATATTTAGTTTTTGTCTAGAAAATTAGTTTTTGGTTCATCTCTGATGTATAAATCTTATATATTACTTATCATAGCAATAATAACTCATAACCATGATAAAATAAAAAGAATCCTCCGAAAGAGTGTTTATAATCACTGAACTGCCTGCCAAATCCTATTATGAGAAATGGTGCATCAAGTTTCACCTGCTTCAGTTAATTTATAAACCAGCACGCCAAAGCAAACACAAAAGTACAAGTCGTTTCTTTACAGTTGCCATCTTTTCTTTACTTTCTGTAAAGAAAGAGTTCTGTGAAATTACACTTTCCCACCGACAGACAAGCCACCCCCCGGCTATAGAGGTTTATGTGCCTGTGGCCAAATTATAATGTTATCGCTACAGTAAGCCATATGCTTGTGTGGCAGTCAGGATGTCATCATTCATATCCATACACATTTTAATTTGTTTTTCCCATTGCACGAGTTTTATAAACCACAGTTATGATAACATAATGGGCGTTTGCTTTTTAATAGAGGAAGGCTGATGAAATCCCCGGTTGGCGTTTGTTCAGGGACTTCCGGACACAGATGGCCACTAGGTCCAGATTTGCACTCACAATCATGGGATCCCAGCCTGCACTTGGGCCAAGCAACCTGGGAGTCCTACTGCAAAGTAGGGAATGCTTCCTCATCATCATCATCATCACCGCTCCTTGGTTTCATTACTGTGGCCACAGTCCCGCACCCAATTAAATATCACAAGTCAAGTTTCTCTTTTTAATTCTTGCTTCTCCAAGGGGGTCATCACGTTTACTTGCTTGTCATCTTGCTCAATGAGGACAATGATCCAGACCATCAAAAGTGCTTGTTGATTGGTGAATGCTAAATTAGCTGTCAAGGCAGTGTTTGATTTTGAACTGTCTCAATTAGTAACCTTTTCAAATTGGAATATGAAATGAACTAACATGAACTACAATTTGACCACTGAGCTCAGGATCAACCATATCTGGACAACTTAAAGTTAATGGGGAAAACAAACAAACTAGATTAAAAGTGTTTCTTCAATGTTTTGAGTTCTTCGAGGTCTTCATGTCCTAATACGATTAATACAAAATGTGAGAAATAACATTAACGTAGTTGAGAATATTAAACATAATATTTAACCCAACTACAGCATTGCAGTATTAAAAAAAAAAGGGAAAAATAAAACGGGAAAAAACAGGAATGTCCATGTGTGTAACAAACGAAGCAACTGTGTTTATTGATGTTGCAACTATTAAATTGCAAGGCCAAAGCGTTGCGTTGTCTATTTTTAAAACCTGTACTCAAAGAATCTCCATTTCTAGCAAGTGCTGACACATGAACTGCATTCAACAATCATCCACGTCTCCATCACTCTGTCTTCCATGCGACTGCCACCACTAGCCAGTTAAGATACTTAATGTTTCAGCCATCAGGGAGTCTTGATGTCGAAACATGTTGCTGGGATAATTCAGTGTGACTGACAGAATGGAAAGAGACACATCTGCAGACGTGGTTTGCAGGATTTCAGCAAGGACTTTGCCAGCAACATTTAATGTGAACTTGATTGAAAGTGTTTATAGACACTCTATTAAACATACGTAATAATCCTGCCAATTTGTGGTTAACAATTCTTAGAATTTACGGGAAGCATATCACTGACTTTTTTTAATAGTGAGTAGCTACGGTTTTCGTGTAAAACAAATATTACATTCTTTTATACACTATGACCTTTTCCAAATATGGCTTCATCAAGTCGACAAGTGCTCTAGAAAGCCAAATTCTACTACCATAAATTGAAACCTCAGAAAATTCCTAGGCATATTTAGTGTTTATACCACACCATCATGTTAGCATTTTAACTATTTTAGCTTGCATGGACATTTTCCATTATTAAATAAGACAGGTGGTTTGCCTCCTCCTGGCATCTGTAAAGTGAAGTGGAGTGTGTTAAATGTGGGAAAAGGAAACCGCTGTGTACAACAGCAGCTCTCCAAGGAGCTGCAGTATCTACTTTGGATAGGTTTTTGTTTTCAGTATCAGCTCACGATTAAGACCCGACCGGGCAAGCAAGACCGAATAACAAGATGCATTTATTTACACAGACTGCACTGTGGGTGAGTCATGGTCTAAACCACAGAAGAATAAATGGCACCACCAGCCCCTTTATAGAAAACACATGAAAGGTGGCTAATTGCCATTGTTACTGACTTTGGGAATGTTTCTCACTTTTTGATGCACCCCCCTCTGTGCTTTGCCTTTTTTGCTCATTTTTGTATTCATGCATAGCAAAATAATTACCATGTGATCAATAGATAGTTGTCAAATTAGCCGAGAGCTGATTAAACTCGCTAGCTTCTGTTTTACATTCTGGGGAGGGAAGTCAATTAGTTCCGGGCGTGAAAGTTAGTGTTGTTAGTCACACAGATATTTTTCTTCAATTGATCTCAGGCTGTGGAAAAGAACCATGTATTTTCTAGCTGCTCAGTTTTCCGACTACATGCAGTTGGGAAATTAACACTTAAGGAAATCCAATTACTGTTTTCAGTGAAGCATTCGCATCCCCGATTAATCACAAGGCTTTTGCTCCGTTTCCATTTCTGCAAGTCCCGCCTCTCACTATCGGGCCCGCTCAAGCTGTGCAGTGAGCGAAATCCAGTGCTCGGCGCTTTTAACCTTGTCCTTCTTCTAAAATAAACATTATATCCACCTTGCAAAGTCAAGTGATTTGAGGGCTGGGAGGCCGAAACACAGGATACAATCTGGACCTCTTATCAAGTTTCCAAGAGGTACATGGTATTGACATTTTGAATAGGTTCAAGAAGAAGTCTGAAAAGAAGGTATGCGCTAAGCACCTGGGGCGGCTTTATCATAAAGACAGACGATGTTGAATGGAAAAAGTTATTCGCATTCCTTATTGGTTCATCAGTTCTCAAGACCTGTATTGTGTCATATTCACGTGCGCATTTTTCAAAGGAAAAATTGTGTTATTTGTGTTTTGTTGTTTTCAGGTAATCTCAAAGACTAATGCCATAAATGTGGTTGAGCTGAGGTCTCAGAAAGTTATCACATGGTTTTTTGCTGTCTATTGTCAATAGCTCTGTTGTACACTGTCGATGTTCATCAGTTGTCACATACAGTACCTGTACTTGAGGTAATAGAGGCAGCAGAGGCACTAGAGTATAGTAATTGCAAAAATGTCCAACTTTATAGCATTGTTATGTAAATCATGACCGAATGCAAAATAACCAGTGGGAAGTTCCAGATCCAGATAGACAACCACACTGATAGGAATAAAGATATTTTACAACGAAGGAGGTTTCTAAACTAAGGTAAAACATACATTTCTTAACATGATAAGCAAATATTGTATTTGTTTGTTTCCCACAACACCTATTTAGATTTGAATCAGATATCACCGTACTACATCCTCCACCCATTGTATTTTGCTATACAAATATATTTAAATGTCTCTGTTGACTGTGACTGGGAGAGCAAAATAGTGGTGCAAAACACAACTCTGCATGAGCTGGGGGTGGGTGGGAATCAGCAGGGCGTCTTTCTGCTCGTCACTAACCAGGCGCCTGTAGGCTGCAGATATCATTATTATGTTCACCTCTGGTTCACCAAGATCAGATCTCTTTCACAACCATAATATTATCTGCATATAGATTTGATTATGAGGACCTTAAAATTAATCACACTGAGAATCACACAGTCCAGGGTTATTGTCTTATTAGTCTTAATAGTGCATACTCACAAACAGTGTGAACTCCAGGAGAAAATTGCAGCAGTGTCATTTTCTTCTTAATTTTCCAATAGCTATTAATAAACCGGTAGAGTGTATACAGATCAGATTAATCACTGTAAAAGCATCGGTCTATGCCATCAAATAATTATATAGTTTTAATTTGAATATGTAAATAGGAGCGCAACTGCATTGACTGCACTACGCACTGCAGTAAAGTCACATGGGGTAATTAGGGGGTTGTGGTTGGATTGTTTCAGCTACGCAGCCAAGATCCGCTGCAAAGTAGTCCAATCAATTCAGTGAGAGGGATTCTACATTTAATAAAAGAACATCAATAAAACCTAGTGGGAAGCTCAAATGTTTTGTGTGATGAATCAGAGCTTTCAGACTGTGGGTGTGTTACCCGAGGGCTTTGTGAAAGAGCGATGATGGGGCAGAAACGTTTATTAATAAATCAAAGTTCATTTTATCTAAGAAAACATTGCATTATATGAGACTATTCATCTCATTGGAGAAATTATACATTTTTAATTTCCTCCTTTATGGTTAATTAGCGAAAAGCAACTCAAATCAGGTAAATCTGAAGTAAAAATAAATAATGCAGGGCATCAAGTAAACGGAAGACTTTACACAATACTTTAACACAAAGGCCCTGTGCCACGAGCAGCAATAAGCAGCCTGGATATGTTATGTGTGGTCCACTAGAAACTACACTTCTAACATTGCATGAAACTAACAAGTAGCTAAGTTTACGTTACTGATAGTAAGATACATTTGTTCACATGTAAAACTTGGGTATATTATGTGGCTAGCTAGCAAACCTCAACTTCCTTAGCTTTCCGGTAATTTATAACTTTGTAAAGCTACCTAAAAAACTAACTGCAGGTAACATCAGCTAGTTTACTAAATAACATTAATGGTGTGACATTGATGGCAGATCTTGATATTTTCTTCAAATTTACTTCCATTTTTCTTCTTTCCAGTATTTCATTTTTAAAATAGGTTTTTACATTTACTAATTATATTGTATTTACATTGTTGGTAATGCGTAACATATGTCTTTAAGACATTTGTTTAAACAAAATAAACACAGTTAATACAATTTTTGTTTATGACAATGCATGACGTATGATTTTATGATGAAATGTCTGTTATGCAAGTTCTTCTACAAAATAGAAATGAACTGCCTCAGAATAACTCTGAGAACCATAACGTTACTTTTTTTCTTAGAAAACTTGCTTTTCCTGCATTTGGTTGGGCTACGGATCTGGGTGTGTTCAAGAGCGAAGTTTGGTCACGCTCGTAGACACCTGTAGGTAACACAATGGGTAAGCAACAAGGCTTTTAGGTTGAGGCTTCAAGCCCGGGGTAATAGCCCGTTTCGAAGCCCAGCTTAAGCACGATAGCTACTGATTATCTTTTTTATTGTATGCGCCTTTTAAAAGGCCATTTCCCAGGGAGTTCTCTGAACTGCCTCTGGGGTCAGGGAAAATGTTTCCAGTGTTTTACAATTGACCCAGGTATTTCTGGTATTTTGATTCCATCTGGAAGATACAATCCGTTCAGCGCTTTGTGAAAAATTATATCTGTAAAAATGGGTTAACAAATAAATAACAAATAAAGTTTAAAAAATTGAAAAATAAAGACGGTGGGTAGCATAAGCCATAGCAATTATGAAGGATTTGTCGTTAAGTGCAAGCGTGAATATACATAAATAACTTTAGTGGTCATGCTGATTGGATTAAAATGCTGCAAAGAGAGAGAGAGTCGTGCCTATGCCATGGTGTCTGAAGTGGTGGACCCAAAAGTGGTGTTCCGCTCGCTTCAATCAGAATCGCAAAAAATATCTTGTAACAAGGGGAGGGTCAAGATTGGACGATCCAAGAATCTGAAACGTTGAAACAGAAAGAGAAACAGCGGGTCAAAACAATCTCTACCTGGAAGATAATAGCTTAGAATGAGACTACTAGATAAACAAGACTTTTCATAGAACTAAAGACACAAAGAGGCATATATACTACATAATAATTAACGGGTAACTAAGGATGGGTGTGCTCACTGAACAGGAAAAAATCAGTTGACTCAAAAATTAACCAGGGTACCAATTAGACACAAGCAGTGAAGACTGGGATTATCTCAGATCTGATCTTTCAATGTTCAGCTGACATTAATGGATGACGTACCATTTTAAACGTGCCCATATCTGCAGTGCAATTTTCAAAACAAAAGTCAAGCCATTACACTGAGGCACTCTAAGTACCTTTGCGTGGCATCTAACACCTCAGCTAATTCCGCCTCTTAAATCGTTCGGCAATAGGAGCAAGCTTACTTATTTATTAATATCTCATTACCTTGTGACTGACCTTCCTCCTCCATTATATCACCTCGTTGCTACGAATTATCTTGATGGAAGCAGGCGCCAGTGTGTCATAAACAGCTTTTGAGTCCAACGAATGAAGCCCAGTTAACGTACCCAGCTTTAGAAAATCGTGGGGTATAATACAATTGTCTCTGACAACCGACGCTGGGGATGTATTAACAAGCGACGGTATAGGAAGGCAGAGGGGAGGCAGAAGGAGAGAAGACAGATGATGTTGAACCTCTTCAGGTGGCTCATTAATATCCCTTGTTGTGCTGTGAGTAACGTTTGTAACATCTGAAAAACAGGCCAGTAATGCTGTTGGAAAATTTCCACTCACGTTCAGTGTACTCATACATCCTGAGGTTCAAATCAAGTCAAGATGGCATTCAACACTTACTTCCTAGATTTTTCTCCTGGTTTATTTAACCCAGATAAATACATCAAGAAAATAAACACAAAACAATAAAACAAATAAGAATATGGGTTAAATTAATCAAATCCTACTTACAAAATAAATAAAGGTATTTTCACTGTTAAGAAGTTGGTCATTTTTTTTTTTTTGCTGGTTTAAATGGAGATTACTACAAAATGCAGGGATTATAGTGTATATTGAGAATAGTCCTGCCAGAATGTAGTAACATTGTTACTTCAGCTCTGTAAAGTTTCACCTTTGTTTGATAATGCTATAGGTTTTTCTGTGTTTCCGCTGTACAATTGGAATCTCAGGGCAGAACTCTCATTGTTTCTACAAATGCTGCAAAGTTTGTTATAGATTTTTCCATACTAAGCCATCAGGCAATGTAGGGTCCTCATTTGTACTCGTCTAAATAATTTTTCAATTCTTCACGTGGCATGAATGCAGCCAGATCTCTGCTGTCTTGTGGCAGGCAATGGACTGACAAAATGACGAGCACCTCTCACTTCTCAGAGATTAATTTGCTCTTTTGTGGAACAGTACAGCTATCAGTGATGAAACCATTGTCTGGCTCCATATGGTCCACACATGCAAGTAAGTACCCAGGGTACTTTTTGCTTTGTTTTCGTGATGATGAGAATTTGTGAGCCCAGAGGTAATGCATTAACTATTTTGTATCTAGTAAGGATCGCAATTTGGTAGACTCTTCAAATTCTCTGCTTCACTGGAGAGTCATGAGATGCACAGCTTCCATGTTATACTGACATCAAAGCCAAGCAAAGGTGTCCCAGATATAACTACGTAAAAGCTGTCTGGACCCGAATGTCCAACAAATGGACGCACGCATTCATATAAAGTATATTTTGATGCTTATGGACAGCTTAGCATGCCTGTCAAAATTGTACTGTATTTCCATATAACATGCATCTAAATTGTATTGATTTGAGTTTTTAATTTCTCCAGTGTCAGGTGGGTGTCACACGTTTAATTTTAGTTGTTATTTGGATGACACATTACGTCAGTATATAACAACAGTGTTCAACAGAACGTAAGTGTTAGACCGAGCTAAAACCAGCTGACCATTCAGGCCTCTGGGGCTGTACCCTGTCGCTTTATTGTTGATTTTCATTATTATTGCTCAATTCAGACTGACCAATGGGTTTGACCCTGGAGTGAGCTTGCTGTTCAACTGAGCCAATCAGCTCAGGTGAGTAAAGCGGATACATTTCCAAGAACACATGAGGCTCCCTCGTTCTCTTTCTTTTCTCTCCTCATCTATTTGTTACTGGCTTCCTCCTTCCCTTCTGACACCAGAGAGAGGGAGTTCTCCTATAGGCTCTAGAAAAGCCAGGCCTAGCCCTTGTTATGAAACATACACTCATGAACTCTTGTCTGTTGGGCTATGAGACTCACCTCTGCGACAGGACTAACAACTAATTTCAGTTAGCCATTCAAACCATGTAAAACAGCGGAAGACCAAGTGCCAGTTCCCAGGTTTCAGTAACCAACCTGAGCCAGCAGGACTTCACCAGAGTTCCCTCAGTGTGGCAGAAAGACAGCACACAACCCTGTGACCAATCAGCGGACCTAATGAAGTGGGACACGGCCCCATCAGAGGACTAGCTCTAGCTCCAGAATCAACCTCAGCAACCATCCAGACAGACTGCAAAGCCACACAGAATCGTTTAAGACTCCGGAGCTTGAATGTATTTGAACAAACAAGATGACTAGTCTCTTCCTGTATAGGTGTAAACATACTTTACTTCATTGTGTTGTTTGTCTTCTTATTCTAATAAGTCAGGCTCTAGTGACTTAAATTAAATTGATTAGTTGTGTCCTCCTAAATTCTTTAAATAAATTGTTAATGATAATCTAAGGTCTGGTGCCCCGTAATAGGAAGCTTTGAGGTAGAACACTCAGAAGGGTGGAATCTAGCACTAATGCTATCAGAATTTCATCCTCTGTTTCCAATAAACGGCATCACACATGCAGCAACCTGTTTAACTATGCCTCTGTTAGCACTGTCGGAAACAAAAACATATATTTTATTTGTACAGGAGGACACTTGAACCATCTATCACACTTTAAGAGTGATTTCCAGATCATACAGCTGAATGTGGCAACCTTGAAATATAATAAAAAGGATAGTAGGATTCTCAGGTAGAGAGGATTGCTGGTTAGCGAGAGCGAAGTCTGCTGTATATCTAACCCAACTGCAAGGCGTAGGCTAATTGCCGTATCTTTCCTTCACAATTTTCTGGTACCGGCAAAAAGAATGTTGTTTTACGGAGGGCCGTGAATTTTTAAACCTTTGGTTCTGGGTTGATTAACAGTCTTTTTTTTTTACATTGAGAAACTGATTTGCCTGTTTATTTTGGACCTGAGGTACACTGTGACACTGCGACCAGTCTGGTCCAAGACTGACCAGGTTCTAGGCTGTATGACAATCCTGATTTTGAAAGTCAAGAAATTACTGTTAAGTTTTGAGGGCCTGCTCTTGCATTCTTTTCACAGAGGCAAATAAATCCTGACAGTGAGAAGCGACAGGTTTTTGATTATGTCAAGTGATAAACTATATCTGCCTTACAAGATTACATGTGTGAAAAATATGTGAGATAATATGAGAAATAAGAAGAAAAATCCATAAGCAGCTTCTTGTGAGGCGTAGCTTTCTTTTCACCACTTCACAGAAATATATTTTTTTGATTCTGAAATGACATGCATGAGATTCCATCCAATTAAAGCGCAGTTGTTGAGGATTACAGTTTTTTTTTTTTTTTTTGCTAAGGGTCCTTGTGATCAATGTGAACGGGAATTTAAAAAATTAAAACTGTGCTAATGTCAAAATCAAGGCTTTTCGTATCATAGGGCTTTCAAGCTTCATTCTGAATGATGTCAATTGGAGCTTCATTTCACTGATTCAAGAAATCCCTGTTTTACTTTCTCTTCCCACGGCAGGTAAATTGGATGTTTATTTTGAAAACCAATTATGCAGTAAGCAATAGAAAAATCAACTCAGGTTGTTCTTGTAATTCTCTAAAGAGCTCACCAATTTGTACTTCATTGAAATGCTTCTTCTTATCAAGGACTGCGATTTGACTGCTTTGAATGATCCCATAAACTACATTTCTTTACCTTCTAAAGCAGTGGTCTCTAACAGGTTTCCTGCAAGAACCTGCAGTATTGCCCACAGCCCCTGTAAATAATCAACCATTATTTTCTTAGTGTTTAATTCTGATCTAAATGATAATAATAATAATAATAATAATACATCTATAAAACGTTATGATAATCCTTACCATCACTACAGGGTACCAGCTGATTGGCAGTTGAGTGGCAGAGCCAATTTATACAATCCCATTAAGAACTCTGAACGCATGACAGGGCTCTGAATCTCTGAACGAATGAGAGCAAGAACGTACACATACAACTTTTTATACAATACAGTTCTCACAGCGATAAAAGTGCAGTTCCACATCGCGCGTGAGCCAGAAGCGGCCTGCCCAAACTCATCACAGCGTCTTATAGACGCAGAAGTGATCCACCCCTTTCGGCCCCATGGCACTGAGCAGCTCTAGAGTGCCACGACCTGCCAGCACCTTGCTCCGTGTCAAGTGTCCAGTCTGAGTTCACCTCTCTGTGGCCACAGGTTTCACCAGGGCGACCTTTGTCCAGTCCGGGAACTCAGTTGCTAGTCAGCCCCTCACAAGCACCAGGACCGGGTCACCTATGTGGGAACTTGTGTCGAAGGAAGTGCTATGACTGGCTGGCTGACAGATGACGCGATGGGGGTATACTCACGTCTGGCCAGATTAGTGGTAACTGGCAGATGGCCATCCAGACCGGTCAGCAAGGTTATTCAAATGGGGGTGACGTCCTGCCCTATCAGGTTGATGTTGGACCTGGTGTCGATAAAGGCTCATGTTAGGGTACCATTAGAAAATTGCTCAGTGCAACTGGTTCTGACAGGTCGCCTTACTGAGCCACTCTTGGAACAGAGGAGGAGGAATGGTTCAAGACAAACCTTTTCTTCATCCATTTCATTCTGGGCTTCTGTTAGAATGCAGGAGCAACAGAGCACATGTGGGTGGATGTTTCAGTGGTCAGTGCCACACACTGCGGAATCTTTAACACAGAAGACAAAGTTTTCCCCGTCTAGAAATTGATTGGATATTTGTGTGGGCGTCTGTGTAATTGATCCATTCACAGAGTAATACAGTGATTCAGTGATCGCTGCTGGCAGAGATTAAATAAAAGAAGCACCAAGGCTTTTATCCTCTTCCTGTTTATTTTTCCTATAAATTTTTGCGCGACACCACAAGCGCCTGCCAATGGCCTTGTCTGCACCCAGCCACTGAGTACACCAAAAGGCCCCGATCAATGGCTTCGTGGCCCCAAGTCACCACAGACGACCAACTCCAATGCGCTACTCGAGGGCAGAGGAATTGCTCAGACTATGTGTCAGGAAAATGATGTGCAGTGGCCAGATGTGGTCCCGCGTTCATGCCCGCATGCCTCTGGGAACCGCGAGGCTGAGCATGTCAATAGGGCCCGCTTCGGTCACAGTGCGTTCTACAGCTCTCTCTGTGGAGGAAGGATAGGCTCAAATGCAGTCCAAGATGAATGTGTGTGCACTGCATTTACAAGTACAGCTTCAGAATATATTGCTACATATATATTACTATTAAGTTGTTTGCCCCCCCGGAGCCAGAATTAAAAACAAATGTCCTATGTGCTGTTGAGGGAAACTTTAATAAAACCCTTGCACATTCCATAAAAAACAAACTTTATTAGATAAGAGCCTTGCTCCTGATAGTTCTGATATGGTTTTATACTGTAGTCATTGAGCAGGACAAATTATCATCATACCATCAACAGCATGGCACATTCAGATAAAAAAAAGGTCTATTTTCCTTTGGAGATATGATTGTGATTATAGATCTTGCCCTTGCTGCTTGTATCTGAAGTAACGTGTGTTTACGTGGTGGAGATATGGCCATTGGTGCCACCTACTGCTTGACAGATAACACTTCCAGTACACGGAGGCACTAATGATGTGGGATACGAGTCAGCAGCAGGTCATTTCCCAGCTGCTAGCTTCCCCGACAGAGGTCCATATAACCGCATTAAATGAAAAGCACATGCATCAAAATGACACTGCTGGCTGAGATTGTATACCCAAAGCGACTGTAAGATCAGGAGACATAAAATGTATATTAATCATGCCCGGTGGCTCATTAATTGAGTTATTAC
>JAOYSI010007832.1:0-11878 GCA_025775065.1 Hiodon alosoides | reverse complement strand
CCCCCCCCCCCCCCCCCCCCCCCCCCCCCCCCCCCCCCCCCCCCCCCCCCCCCCCCCCCGAGAGAGAGAGAGAGAGAGAGAGAGAGCAATATACCATTTCAGCTCCGATCATACTGCTCCGATCCTCAGTTCATCTTTCGTCGTTCTCCCTCCACTCAACCCACCGGATTCAGCATAGCGTCGGAAGGCGTGTGATCGTGAACCCCACCGGATTCAGCATAGCGTCAGAAGGTGTGTGATCGTGACTCCTACCGGATTCAGCGTAGCGTCAGAGGGTGTGTGATCGCGACCCCCACCGGATTCAGCATAGCGTCGGCAGGTGTGTGATTGCGACCCCCACCGGATTCGGCATAGCGTCAGAAGGTGTGTGATCGCGACCAACACTGGCGATTGACTCTTCAGGAAATAGAGGGGGAAGTGGAGATACAGCTGCAGGTGCATGCCAGGAAAAATCCCTGTGGCTCGATAGGGATGAACACACACTGCAATCCGGTTTTTACTGTATTCCTGTATTTTTTTTAGCCGGGAGTGTATTTCTTTCAATACACTGTAGACAAGACAAATAGATCCTGAGTTTACATTGCCATTATTTAGAGTTAGATAAAAACAGAGAAGAATAGACTAAGATGATATTTGTGAAGAATTTACCGTTTTTACGGCGCTGTTCTTTTCATTTCCATGACACACCCTGTCTCGCCGGATGCTAAAGTGCGTTTTTGTGTTTAGACTTTTGGAGCCCATGTATCGAAGCTTCCACGCCATCCCCTGTGGCAGGATATTTATAAATAAATGCAAGAATATATATTGACAGACGACGCTGTGATGTCCGGATTACATCTTGTTACAATTTTCAAAACCGTGTTGTGTTTCAAAACGGAATGACCTGCTAATAATGACCCCTTGCGCTAGCCAAGAGCTAAATTCAGCCCCCTGGCCTTTGGGGAATTTGCAAAGTGTGTCCTGACACTGATGGAGAGGGACAGGTGGCGGAGGCTGGAACAGTGATTGATAAGGAGCCACGGGTGTCACCGGCTGCCAGTTCCTCAACGACACTGTCCTGCCTCCATTGTCAGGGAGGTGGGGGAGGTTGCCAAAGTTCGCTGGGGTCAGGACTCTCCGACGGCGAGCATGGCTGGCTTTCGGTTTACCGGTCCATCTGGTGACCCGGTATCTGCTTCCATCCGGGGCAGAACCTGAGCAAAGCTGAAACCATTCCACTGAGCGTTCTGCCTGTGGTGCAGGAAGTTCAGGATTCTCTTACGGTTTCAGATCTCCCTAACGGTCATATTCTCTTCTCCCCAGACGCTGCTAAAAAAAAAAAAACTGTTAAGGAAGTACCCTATTTGTTTCATGAAGTAATGATGTAAGGTTTTATTTAAGGTTGATGACCCGGTCCACCTTAAAAAGTAACAACATTGGGCTGTCAATGAATGGGCATATATGTCAGACTGTCAGACGTGAATACCTGCAATGACCCGACGGACTATTATTGGCCAGAGTCTCACAGCCAGCTCTTCTGCAGACCAAGATAAGCATCAGGCAGGCTTTCAAAGGATTCGTCTAAAAACTACATTCACCTAAGATTCTGATGTGTCATAGGGACCACACAATTGTCCAGTACACTTGATCCTCACACGGTTAGCAAAAGCACTTATTCACCCCCGCCTTTAAGAGTGAAACACAATCTCAGACACAATTTGCACTACAATAGGAAGCCACACAGACTCTATCCATCACCAAAGCCCGAAAGAGACTTTCATCCTGTCCGAGGTTTACTGCCGAAATTCAAAAATCAGCTTTACTATTGGAACTACTTTCCTCAAAGAATTAACTTAATAGCCTCTAAATGTACTATAGTATTATGATATAAATTACCCCAATTTGTCCTCTGCAATTACTGTTAATTAGAGTGAAGAAGTACCTTACCTTAATCTCAGGTGTCAGATTTGAATGCTGAAATGAAATGCACATATGTGAACCCTGGACTGGATTTCCCACCAGCTCTCTCCACAGAAATCTTCCAGCAGAAATATTACATTCAGATATTGTTTTTGCTAAGGGAGAGTGACGCAAAGCCTTTAGCTGTGTTCGCATGCATCCTGGCCTAGTAAAAGTGTTTTTGAAACATCACGTGTAAATATTTGCCAGATCTTCCTCATATTTACACGGCCTACAGCTGCAAGAGGACAGGGAGGCTGTTGGATCTGGACCTGGATCTGGAGCGTTTCGTGAACAGGACCAAGGCTCCAGAAGTGCCAATGTTTCCTGGGCATCACTTTCAGTGCCGTTGGCAAACGCACACATCCTCTCTCTCTGTAAACTCCCCATTTCCCCTCTCTCCTGCTATGTACAATGTACCCAAAAAAAAATAATCACATTTAAAATAGATATAAATTAATTATGTACCAAATTAATGGCGTCTTATTCTAATGCTTGCCTGGGCACTTATTTTGTGACTAGAAAAGCCATTTCCCATTCAAATCGCATTGCCGTTTAGAAATTCATCAACACAGTGCGTCCAGAGAGAAGGTAAGGATCCCCTGTCGGTTTGGCCTGCTGCACCCCTGAATTGTGTTGTCACTCTTCGGTTTTCCTCTTTCATTTCATGCACATCCATCGACAACGCTAAACGGGACCAAAACAGGATGCCAAAATCCCATTCGACGTACGCAGAGGAGCTGTTAGATTCGTCTCACAGAGCGGAATGTAGAACGGTTGGGGAAGGAGGAAAAGTTCCGCTTGTCGGGGGTTGCGGTTCACGGTGACAGGCTTTTTAATGCAGTGCTGATTTGGTGGAAAATCAGTTCACACTTTATCAACGGGACAGCCCGATCGACGGAACTGAGAAAAGGATTCCTGTTCGAGGAACAGAATTGACATGCAGGTGCTTTCTGAAGCTGACACTGCGTTTGGGAGATATTTACACGCGCCGGATATCCCCGTCTTCCATCGGCACTGACAATTTCAGCCATTGTGCCGGGGAAAGACTTCGGCCCGGTTTATTCTGAAAGCGCTAAGTAAACCGAATGGACTAAGTGAAGAAATGGAAATTAAATTTGGTCACACAGATAGTGTGAGTAGCCATTTATAAATGTCACTGTGTTATAGTGTTAATTCCGTTTCTTTCGGGAAATGGGAAAACAGGAAACAAAAAAAACATGAAGTGCAGCAGAAAAGGACAGAACAAAACCGTTTTTTGGTTAACTTGAAGTCCATCAATCACAATGCCATTTAATGTGAACACAGGCTGTACATTTCCTTAGGTCAGCAGAAATGTCAAACCCCAAAACATTATTTAAAAATGTTCATACTACTGTGTTGGAGTAATAATAAAATGTTCAAATTATATGCATTAAAAAAGATTCGATACTTCACTACAGTTATTGATGCGAGTATACTTTTGAGTATTTTGTATTGTATTTCTGTTCATGACCGAGGTTTACCGTGTAAAAGTACTGAAAACTGCACAGGTGTTAGAAGACTATTTTTATATTTAAAAAAAATATTCTTGAAACGCGTCCTTTATTTCACATTAGGATTCATCTACATTTACTGTACATTCTCTAGCTCTGTTCTTATCTGCCTGCTCGGGCACAGAGGAAAATATTAAATAGAGCTTAAATTGATCTTTTTTCAAGTCATCAAAACAGCTGTGTGGGCTGTGATTAGGACTGCCCGAATATTCTCCAGAACTTCTTTCAACTGCGCTCTCTGGGGTTGAATAATATCTGATTGTTCTTATTGGCTCCGGGTCTTCTGTCGTTGTTGTTGTACTTTTTAATTCCTTCCTATGAATTTGGTTCGGCACTTTGGGACAATGCTGTTTATGGAAACCAGCCATAATAATTTTTTTTTTAAATCGATTATGTCATTGGCGATAATGATATGTGTATATAGTATTTTATGAACTGGAAATAATTAGTCTCGTGGAGATGAGTTTCTTCTTCTTTAATTGGGCCAGACGATTTCCCACGCGTAACCTATTTTCCGTGATGTAGGTTTTTGCAAGATCCTACTAACTCCAAGTCCAGGGGCCATTCAATTAAACGTGGATGCCAATCACCGTCAACTTCTGTGACTGGCTGAATGGCCAACGATGAGGTACTTCCGGGGATTGTATTGATTTAGCTAGCTTATAGAAGCCCGGTTGGAATGTGTTTCCTCAGGAGCAGAGCTGGTGCGCTCTTCAATAGAAGGTCATGAGATATTGTTAAGCAAAGTGGGGGAAACATTGACCCACGTTCCGAATAAAAGCCAGCAAAGGCTGTGATATCGACTAAACCCGTTTATAGTGCAAATGCTGTCGATGTCATTGAAATTGAACTTATGAAAACTAAATTTTGCTGTGAAATGTGGCATCAGAGAGTGACCTTGCTGTAAGGGTGATGCTACAAAGAAAACCCCTGCGCATGTATGGGGACAGCAGAGAAGGGACAGGGACTGTATAATGCGTTTTAGTCCGCAGTAATAGACAGGCGGCATGGAGAATCCTGTATTGAGGAGGACGTTTTGTGGGCCTCGTGGTACCCCGCCGTCTGAATAGCGTTGAATCTTTCGCTGCATCTGTGATGTTCGAAAGCTGCATCTGAGCAGCTGCCCTTTCCATTTTCTCCTTCATTGTCTTTTATGTCACAGCACCAATGAAAAAGGAAAAAAACCTTTCTATACAAAAGACACCGTGGACCCTTTGATGCAAATGAAGACTGACTTTCCCCAGTACACTGTTTAAGCGGTCTGAGCGGCCCTAGAAAGCCCCCACTTTGCGATTCGGGGTAGCCGCAGACGTTGTGTTAAAACGCAAATCATAAAGTTGATTCATATAAATTAATATCATTAGAGCTGTTGAGTTTTCACCAGCTGTCCAATTGGCAGCAATTATTCATGGCAATGTCTCCTTAGATGAATCAAAGGGATCCTTTCCCTTGACAGCATGAGATACATGGAGTCACATGTCGCTTTTACTTAAGCACTCGAAAGTGACAGCGCTAACCTCGACGGTTGACAATGACTGCTTCATTGCTTCACTGGAACAACTACTTCACTGGAACGACTACTTCACTGCTTCACTGGAACGACTGCTTCACTGGAACGACTGCTTCACTGCTTCACTGGAACGACTGTTTGCTTGCTGGAATGACCGGTTGACCAGTGAGACAATCTGGGGCCTAGAAAGGGGAACTGACGCCTTTGAGTCTTAACCGGCTGACCTGTTTACCACATGCGACACGGCCTTCTCCGGATACAGCAATAGGCTGGACAACGCCGGCGCTTTCCGGTTGCCGTCCGTATCCCCATGAAGTAAGGCTGACGTTTGGGCAGAATGGGACACCAGAAGAAGCGGGGAAGCTGTCACTGTTCTCGTCCCAGCGGCGTCAGGATTGAGCCACCTCCAGCAACAGCAACAGCGATGTGCCTTTCGCTACCAAATCTGTACTTACGTCTAACATGAGTCTAGCGCAGTTCAACGATGGCTTTGGTGGAGTAAATGATGAATAATAAAAATGGTTCGTAGGCAAAAGTTTTAGCTCCTCCTTCCTCCACCCAGCCATGCACAGTCAGGACGCGAATGGAAAACAACGGCTACTCATCTGAGGTAAATGTCTGCTTTTCGTTTAGAGAACAGCAATTCATAGTGTGTTACATTACTGTATTAATTATGTTGACAAAGGGAGGTGGGTTGGAAGTGGCATCTTTAAAACTCAAATAAAAACAAATGGCTCAAACTGACGGGGCGCAAGGGTGGTAATCCTAAATAAATCGGACAGTAGTGATCGCACAGCGATGATGGTAATTAAATCCGCTGCCCCTTCTCGTTGTATTCATTTACCCACTATAATGTTGCTGAAGACAACATGTCTTGTGTTTAGAATTGGACTTTTTCCCTTTTACGCTGAAATCCTCAGAAACAATAGTACCTATTTCTATAATCTGGGCCCGAGGCCATTCCCAAAGCCCCAACAGAAGAAGGTTGTAGTAATTATAATAGAAAATAAGTACTTTTCTGGACTCCGCAGTTCTGGAAAGGTATTCTGGATATGCGCATCGCATTTTCAAGAAGGACCTTGACCCTAGGGTGAGTAAGTCTACACTGTGGGCTGTGTTTTTTAGAGTGGTTTCTCAGCCAGGACGTTCCCAAAAATACTATATGGCCTTGGCACAGTGTCTCTGGCACAAGGCCTGGTATTGGTGCCGTGACAGAGGTTGCACAATATCGTATTGATTAGAACACAAGGAAAACGCCATCAAAATATTAAAGACGTAGGACCGTGAGGGCTGGTTTTCACTTGACAAAACGCGTGCTGTTAGCTTGCCTTTCCGAGGGAGAGAAGTGCTTACCCTTATGAAACACATCACCATTTGCAACCTTCGACAGCATTCCCTTCTTCTTCTTCTAACCTGTCAACCCTTGCTTAAATATTGTTTTCAGCCCGCACCTCCACCAAGTTCTAATTAACTAAAGAGAAAGGAAAACAAACAAAAACAAATCTAACGTCACCTGACAGTGAAACGTTTCACAGTTAGATTTATTTTGTTCTTTCCTCCTCCAGCCCGGCGCTCTCTAATTCAGTAACATGACCCTTCCCTTTTCTTTTCCCATAATCCTCGCTTTCTTCTCCCTGTGTATACGCCTTCACCCGTTGCCCGATAGACAAATTGCATTACAAACACAGGGCGGACTGTCAGTGTTGAGAGGCGCGGGGTTGTAATTATATCGTAGGTGTCCGAAAAAAACCTTCATCAGACTCTCTGTTGCACTTTCTCTTCTGTCCTCCGAACCCCCTTTTTGGAGAAACACAGTAATTTAGGTGTAAGAGAGCAGTGAGTGTTTAGTAGCCATAGATTTTGTTGCGTTTCAGGGGAGTAGCTCTTAACATTCGAAACAAACTCACAACAAATACTCAAATCTTCCTCCTTTTACTGCTGGCACAAGGCTGAGGGAGAAACTCGTCTGTCTGACGTAACAATGCTGCTATTGATCGACAGGACTCAACAATGAGTAAGATTACACACAACTACAGTTCCTTGTTAACGTTCCCAGAGATACAGTTTCAATGCGCAAACCCACGGCACAGATTCATCTAAATTATCGCCATCCTCTCCCTTCGTTAAAAAGCATCGATTAAAAAAAAAATCGTTGTATTACCCGGTCATCCTCATTCACCTGCCCCCTTCACGAATGAACAAGACACGCAACATAACCAGCAAAATGGCGCTTTAACAAGTTTCTGATTCTGAAGAACCCAAGTAGACCTCGTCATTTACCTACGGCATGAATGGTGGCAATGGTGGCCTCTTTTTAACGACTCTCTTTGCACGCCAAAATCGCAATGGCTGAGACCCTGGTCTATACACCGAGAGGTATTCTACAATTGCAATATGTTTGGAGATCAGGGCGCATGCACTATAATTAGCATAGTGCTGCATTGTGGTGCTGGACCATGTCATGGAGCGAAAACAAAAAGCACAAATGAGAAGAAACCGTGTTTGGGCAATGTTTGTAAGCAGGATTTAAAGGGGAAAGACAATGTAGCATTGAAGGACAAAGAGGGGAAAAAATCAAACAGGCTTAGGCCAGGAGCCAAGAGAAGGGAGAGAGAAACAGTGAAGGCAAATCAAGGATAAAAGAAAAAACATAATTTCCCAGACGTGACAACATAATTCAGAGGAACGCTCTACTCTGCCTCTGGGGGCAACCCTTGCTGCATAAGAAAGAGACTTGCAGCGTCTAAATAAACACACACACACACTAATTTGTACACAGACACACAAATGTGCACACCCACGCACAAATGCAGTCACATACACACACACACACACAAATGCGCACACCCACACACAAATACACACAAATGCGCGCACACACACACACACACACACACACACACACAAATGCGCACACACACACACAAAAACCCAACTGCACCCACACACACACTCATTCGCACACACACCGAAAGCATGCAGAAATTGCTGACAGCAAAGGAAAAAGTGTCAATAGGTTTACTCTGATGTCAGTGAGCCTCACGCTGCATTTTGAATTGAAATAAAAAGTGTTCAAAGAGCATAAAGAGCCGGGCGTATCATGGATTCATCTAAGGCCCATAGCCTGCTTCCAAAGTCCGAATGGCAGCAGCTCTGACTGACTGGAGCATTGTACCTGCTTGTAAAAGTTTAATAACAATAAAAGTGAAATATATTTATCTGTCTACAATGAATATTGAAATTAAACTCTTTGACACTGAATGTGAACTTTATAGTAATTTTTTTTCGGACAACAAAATGCGAAACGCAGGTATGCACGGTGTTTCTGCCTGCTGTCACCTAACTTGACCACAGACTCAGCAGTCAAATACTGCATATCAACTTCAAAGTGACTAACGTATCTTAGACGAAAGACAAATCCACTACGTAATCGCAAAACTAATTAATCGCCTGTGCGGTAATGTGCAGGACTAAGGGATTAGGTCGTTGAATACGCGGTTAGTTAGACAGGAGCGTGTCCTCGGTCTTAACGCGGTTAGTGGTTGTTGCTAAACAGACTTTTTTCCCCCTCAGGTAACTCACCTCTGTTTTAACATTGGGTAACACTTTTTATGATCCACATTTCTGTAATGCACCATGTGCGTACCGATGGAACATTTAATACACTGGTGATTAACGATAATGAACAACTTCTCCAGCATATATGGGCATCTAAACACGATGTTGTCAAGTTATTTGGTTTTGTTTGTCTAAATATCGTAATTAGATAATCTTAAACAGTGGGTAAGTACCTTTTGTGGTGGAGCATAGTCAGTTCAAGGGGACTAGGCTCATTATAATTACACCTTGAATGGTGTCAATAGGAGACTAATTGTTCAATAAAATAGCTAATTGCTCGGCTAACACGTTGAATTTGGATGTTAGGTTTTTGCGAAATTTGCTAAGCAGCTTCACGTTGTTGTCGTTGCCAAGCCCAGCGTTTCCAAATAATTAATTATTGTGAATGTAGCACAGTCAGTTCTTGGTTTACACAGCGGTTGAACAAAACCCATTAGCCGACACTTTCAATTATCTGAAACCATTTCTTAGCGGGCTGGTCAGTAAGCCCCATCGATAAAAAACACATTGCTAGCTGGCATGAATAAAAACAAAAAACAATTATGAAGAATAAATAATAAACAATAAACATCCAGTTCAAAAGTTAGTAGATTAACTTTTCTCCGTCTGGAAACCCGTTATTGAGTAGCGCAACGTGGAATGACCTGGATATTTCACCGTTTCATCCAAGGCTGGTGAAGGCAAAACCACGGCACCGGATATTATGCCGGTGCACCGTTCAGCAGCCGACGCACAATGACACACGGGTGAAACGTTACCGCAGAAAATGGGCTACAACGAATCGATAGAGATGCCGGCGAAAAAAATCTTGTTAACTCCCATGCGTTGCCAGGAAATCAAAGAGGTTACACACCCCGAGAAGCTAAGGTATACCTAATGTTTGGCTAAACCCCTCCACCCCCTAACACTTCACCCCCACAGGTAAACTCAGATTTTGGAATTCTTCCTTTCCTTTAGGGCCAAGCCCTGACACAGCTACTCACCAGACTCTGATAAGTATGAAAAACATAACACATTTATAATTAAATTTATCTACAGGTAGCCCTTTACTTACCATGGATTCAGTTATACGCTTCTATGAACTGACACCTCCCGGGAAATCCCAAAAGCCAACATATCCCCTGGACGATGAACCAGTTTGACATACTAACCCAGCAACACACAAGGGAACTGTAGACATTCAGTATTAACAGGTACATGAGGTTTTATTTATACGTTTTATATATTTCAAATTGGGTGAGGCACACCACAAATAATGGTTCAGAAACAATAATGGTTACTGACTTTGTGTGTAATTAGACGCTCTACACCTGGACATTAACCGAAGTAATTGACACAATCAGTTCCTTTCTCAAAACCTGTTCCTGTTCTGCAGCAATGACCTGCCACTTTCTGGTCACAAAATACCTACTATAGTCAATATCTCATTGTCAACTGATCAGATAACGTCCAAGAAAATTCATGCATTGAATATCCTCTTGTAGCTTTCAGGAGTAAAGCAACTTCCGCAGAGCAGTTCTTCAGATAGATAGCTAGCATTAGCTTAATAGCTGTCAATGCAGAGGGTGCTGACAGTAATTAAATAGGTACCGAGTTTTTTTCCCCTTTCTCACTGGCAAGCTGGCTTCCACATGGAGAATTAATATCTGAAAAAATGAGTAGTGAAATACTCTTTATAAATGTCTCCATGTTGCTGGCATTTCATGTCAATGCAAGTTAGCTAATGTGCTAATTAGCTTTCTAAGGTTTAATTTTCCTGAACTCGACTAAAAAATATGCCACAAAAACAGAGGGAAATGTTGACAAACCAGGTCAAAATCATTTTCCCGCACGTTGTTATAGAACACAAACCACCGTGCCGTGGGCACAACACAAAATCTGCAGCCTCTTTCATGTTTTTCAGTCCAATACCAGAACATTAATGCAGAGTAGAGAGTAAAATTGTTGGCTATTTTCATGGTTTTGATTGCTGACACATGCGGTTTCCATGGCCTGTCTCCCAGGTCTAAAAATCTTTATTTTACAGTTATCTAAAGGGAAGCCACCATAGTATTCTTATTTAGATCAGTGATAAATATATACAGGTCACAAAATTATGCACAGGTCTAATTGAGTGTGAATGCGGCTCCTCTCAGTTAGCTTGTTAGCTTGTTTTGGTTTTCTACACTTTTATTTTTTTAATTAAAAAAAAAAAAAGCTAAATCAAATGCACTCAGGATTAATACGCTTTCATGCAGGCTTGTGAACGGGGCCGAGGAGAACACTTTTCTAAATGGAAAAAGCAATGATTTTCATAAAATCGCTGTTAATGCATTTTGTTTCTGTGGCGCGGTAAAGCCCAGCGGTTAGCGCTGGTGCTTGAGCACATGGAGTTTGCAAGGTCTACCCTTGCCCCCGGGTTTCATCGCGATGCTGGATGATTTTTCCACCTGCGGTCAAAGGTTAGGAAGTCGCTTTTGCCTTCAGAACGGTTTGGCTCTGGCACAGCCTGGTAAGCCTGAATTGGAGAAGTCCGCAATCAGTAGCGATCCTAGTGACGGCTCTCTCTGACGTGAGTCATCCGATGGGGTGTATTTTCAGTAGCCGACGGTGGACTGCCTTTTAACCGGACTTTAACCGAACTTTAACAGCACACGAGTTGGCGTGATCAGACTCAAACCGTCTCCTCGGACGAGCTTCCATCACGGAAGGGGGAAACGATCCACAAACAAAGAAGGGCGGCCCATGTCCGATGGCACTGCCCATGCCACGTGGTTCCCTCGTTAGGAAAGTGTCGGAGGTTTCGCCTCTGTTACAGGCTTACCCGGGCAAAGCCCAGGAGCTTTGCACAGGAAAAAATGGCCAAGCCTTTCGTCAATTGGGTCTGCTGGTACCCCCGGACTGGGCTTTGAATCAGGTCTAAATTAATCTGTCTCAGTAATTGTTCTGCAAGTGTGCCACTGAGCGCGGGCTACATTCCATTACCCAGAAAACCCCCCTCGGGGCAGGGATGCTGTGATGGATAGATGTGTGTGCCTGTATCTGTGCAGTGGAGTCAACAATCATGGCAATCTCTGCAAAGGACGCCAGTGTAGATGACTCCCTGGAGAAATTTAATCACATGGAACAAAGTCATGATCTCCATGTAGGTGCACTGGGTTGATGAGAGAGAGGTCCCTGCTTGTGACTACTTTTAGTGCATTACAGTGGTCAGTAGAGATCTTTGCATAGCATATGCAAATATATATATATATATATATATATATATATATATATATTAATTTTGATTCAAAGGAAT